>CAUDMG010001828.1:1920000-2130000 GCA_958450375.1 Homarus gammarus
AAGTGCCAAAAAATCTTACATGAATTTGTAATCGCACAGGTAACGAAATGGAGCTTATTTACCTTTGTGTGTGTAATAATAATAATAATAATAATAATAATAATAATAATAATAATAAATGGTTTATCAATAGAGTTGCAGCCGGTGGTTGAAAATATACAGACTTACATTTGATTTAGACATAATGATATAATATGCATTGAATACATTTACAGGGCTGTACAGTACATAAATCAGGAGTTGTTTATTATTTTAACAATAGATGGGATGGTGCTATTCTTATATCTATCGGTGCGGGCTCTTATGGGCTGAATTTTGTTGTAGTGGCGGACTGCGCGAGTTGGGTGGGGGGCTGCAGGTGACAGAAGGTGGCGATGACGAGGGTGGTGCAGTAGTCCACTGCCAAACCTTTCCAGTGCTTGGTGGTGGAGGTCACTGAGGTGTGTGTGTGTGTGTGTGTGTGTGTGTGACTCCATAATAAAAGACGATGAAGGCCTCCTTCATCGCTGGAAAGAGCACTACCATTCACTGCTCGACCGAAACACTGTTGTGGATGTCCTAACTATCCAGCAAGTCCCTCATCATCCAGAGCTGACCCATCTCAGTTTTTCCTCCATCCCTGGATGAGGTAGCTACTGCCATCAAGCAGATGGAAAATAACAAAGCCTCAGGGCCTGATGGAATCCCAGCCGAGGTGTATAAAACAGGAGGACCTCTGCTTACCAGCCGTCTCCACTCTCTCTTGGAGAATATATGGGAAAAGAGGGAAATTCCCCCAAGCTCTCAATATTTATATGAATAAGAGAGACTGGTCAGACTGTGGCAACAACCGCGAGAACTCGCTGCTGTCCGTAGCTGGCAAGAGTTTTCCCAGAGTCCTCCTAAACAGACTTTTTCCTGAGGCGGAAAACTTCCTCCCAGACTCTCAATGTGGCTTTAGACCATCAAATGGCACCACTAACATGATCTTTGCTGCCCGCCAGATACAGGAAAAGTGCAGAGAACAACGTCGTGACCTGCACTTGGCTTTCATCGACCTAACCAAGGCCTTCGATTCGGTCAACAGGGAAGCCCTCTGGTGGACCCTTAGCCTCTTTGGCTGCCCCCTAAAATTCATCGCCATTGTGAGGCAACTCCACGATGGCATGAACGGGAGTGTCCTTCACAATGGCACCCATTTTGAGTACTTTCCCATCCAAACGGGGGTTAAACAAGGGTGTGTACTGGCACCAACTCTTTTTTTCCATTTTCTTGCCTACCTTCCTTACTCGTGCCAGTGCCAATTTAGACCGGCGGGGTGGACATCGAGTACCGGGTGAAGGGGTTTTTTTTCAACATAAGACGACTCCAGGCGAGAACAAAGGTGTCAGCAGCTTCCATTAGTGAACTTCAGTATGCAGACGACCTCACTCTTGTTGCTCACACTGAACGCGACCTACAGGAGATCCTGAAAACCTTCGCAGATGCGTATGCACACTTCGGCCTTGAGATGAATGTACGTAAGACTCAGATTCTCTTTCAACTTGGTCCTGTCTCAGACACACCCCCATCATCCATCCATCCATCTTAACGGTACTACCCTCTCTAATGTTACTCACTTTCGGTATCTCAGCTCCCACCTGTTCACCACCGCGGACATCGATGAAGAGATTCAGCATCGGATCAGATGTGCATCTCAAGCCTTTGGCAGACTCAGAAACCGTGTTTTCAGCTGTAGGGAACTGAAATTATCTACAAAGTTACACGTACTGTATATCGAGCAGTTGTCCTCCACACCCTGCTATGTGGCAGTGATACATAGGTTACATACAGGAGGCACCTCAAGGCCCTTGAAAACTTCCACCAACGTAGTTCTACGTTCCTTCCTCCGAGTTCGCTGGGAAGACAAGAGAACAAATTCCAGCGTCTTTGCTGACACCAACTGTAGGAGCATCGAGGATACCATTATACATGAACAACTACGCTGGACTGGCCAGGTTACCCGCATGGACGACAGTAGACTGCTAAAGCAGCTACTTTACAGTCACCTAACGGATAGTAAAGTTAACGCCGTCGGGCAACTGAAAAGGTACATTCTAAGGATAGTCTTAAGACAAACCTGACAAAGTGTCAAGTCGACCCCCTCACCTGGGAGTCGATTACTCTACGTCGTAACGCTTGGAGGAGCACCACACGAGAAGGTGTCAATACTTTCGAGTTAGCCCGCTGCAAACCGAGGCAGACAAGCGCCAACGCTGGAAAGACGCTGCCACCGCCCCTCCCGCACTTGATGTAGCCCTCCACATGTGCAACATCTGTGAACAACTCTGCGGGTCTCGTATTGGCCTCTTTAGTCACCTTAAAATTCCCCAATGAAGGTGACATCCCTAAAAACCCATATCATTGTATCATAGCTGGATGATCGTCATACTCGATTCCGAGTGACAGCAAAGTAGTAGTAGTGTGTGTGTGTGTAACTTTGTCTTGATTCTCAGTCATTTTGCTTTCGATGTGAAGGTAGTTAATTTATTTTGGCAGGTAATTTTAATTTTTCTTTTAAATTTTGATAACAGTTATCTTCAGCATTACTATTTTTTTTAGAACTCGTTCGTCTTGCATTCCATGTTTTTATTTTGTCAGTTTAGTTGAGTATATTTCAGACAAATGTGTTGTATGTTGCAGAGAGTGTGTTGTGTGTTACAGAGAGAGTTGTATGTTACAAAGAGTGTTGTATTTTACAAAGAGTGTTGTATGTTGCAGAGTGTGTTGTATGTTGCAGAGTGTTGTATGTTGTAGAGAGTGTGTTGTGTGTTACAGAGAGAGTTGTATGTTACAAAGAGTGTTGTATTTTACAAAGAGTGTTGTATGTTGCAGAGTGTTGTATGTTGCAGTGCATTGTATGTTGCAGAGAGTCTCGTATATTGCAGAGTGTATGTTGCATGTTGCAGAGAGTGTTATGTGTTGTAGAGTGTTGTATGTTGTAGAGTGTGTTATATATTGCAAAGGTTGTGTTGTATGTTGCAGAGAGTATATTGTATGTTGCAAAGAGTTCAGTTCAGAGAAGGTGTGTTGTGTGTTGCGGCAAGTGTGACGTATGCTGCAGAGTGTGTGTTGTATACGTACCCTGTGACGAGTTAGAGTGCGTTGAAGCGAAACCACACAGGTCGGGTCGCACTCAATTCAGACCCCGTCTCCCCAGGCACACCGACCAAAACTTGTGACTCGGGGTGAAGTTATCAGGGTTTGGCATCCCCGCAACCTCACCTCACCTCTCCTCCCCGTATCCGCCCCGTACCCTCCCCGTACCCGCCCCGTACCCTCCCCGTACCCTCCCCGAGCTGTCTGTTTGCTTATGTTTACCTCAGCAAAACTTTACTAATTACCACATGAATACATGAATACACCGCGGCTCAGAATTCACCCACCCACCGCCACCACCACCACCACCACCACCCTCACCGCCAGCAGCAGGAGGTCAGAAGTGCCTCTTATACCGTTTGGCTTTGGTTTCCGACGTCTGTAACTCTCCTCCTCCTTCTTCTTCCCTCCATACTGCTGTTTTGAACCCCGACGTTGGTGACTAGGTGAGGGTACAAGGTAGCTAGGTGCTGGTGTAGTGTAGGTGAGGTTGGGTGTAGGTGGCTAGGTGAGGGTGCAAGGTAGCTAGGTGCTGGTGTAGTGTAGGTGAGGTTGGGTGTAGGTGGCTAGGTGAGGGTGTAGGGTAGAGTTATTAAACAAGGGTGTAGTGATTGTAGATAGATACATTAGAGTGTAGGTAGATACATAAAGAGTGTAGATTCTGAAGAAGATGAACTTTACCTGTGGTGACGCCGGGGCCTTTTCCTCCTGCCCTGCACCTTCGTCTGCCGCTGAGCTCACCTGGCAGCGACCACCTGATACACCTGTATGTTGTTGCCAGCAGTCCACAAGTGTTGCATCACTACAACAATCTGGTTGAGAGAGAGAGAGAGAGAGAGAGAGAGATGCTACAGTATAGTTCCTCACAGCCTCAAACGCCCCTACACAGTTTACGGGCCCTGGGGGAGACAGCCACATTTTCACCCCACGCACCATCTCTCTTGCAGGGGCCGGATGCACACACACAGATTCGAACATTAATCATTTAGTTTCATAACATTGGTTCAAAAACGACATCCTACGTACAGAAACACGTACATACATAAGAGATTTCAAGCAAATGAAAAGTACACAACCACTAATTTGATCAATGCACCCAAGGCTTATTTAGTAACCTAATTGTATCATATATTCCGATAGACGTAGAAAATAAAAACATTAATTCTGATTGTTCATAGGAAACATACATCTCCGTTGCCCAGACAGCCATCTGCAGCACAGCACATTCATCTATAGCGGCAACAGTAGCGTAGAATTGCACTGAGACTCTTCCCTAAAGATGTGTGTTGTGTTATCCCTCGTAGCGGAGAGATAGGTTTGCTGACAGTGTTGGCATCTATGAACTTGCTGACAGTGATGGCATCTAGGATCTGGCTGACAGTGTTGGCATCTATGAACTTGCTGACAGTGTTGGCATCAAAGAGCTGGGTGATAACTGTTGTATTATGATATCTACGGCAGAGGTCCGCCAGAGACGAAGGTCAGAGTTACACACGCATACTACATCACGTGAGGCCCCTCATAACACCATCTGTGAGGGAATTACTACATCACGTGAGGCCCCTCATAACACCATCTGTGAGGGAATTACTACACCACGTGAGGCCCCTCATAACACCGTCTGTGAGGGAATTACTACATCACGTGAGGCCCCTCATAACACCGTCTGTGAGGGAATTACCACACCACGTGAGGCCCTCATAACACCGTCTGTGAGGGAATTACTACATCACGTGAGGCCCCTCATAACACCATCTGTGAGGGAATTACTACACACACGTGAGGCCCCTCATAACACCGACTGTGAGGGAATTACTACATCACGTGAGGCCCCTCATAACACCGTCTGTGAGGGAATTACTACACCACGTCAGGCCCCTCATAACACCATCGGTGAGGGAACTACTACACCACGTGAGGTCCCTCATAATACCATCTGTGAGGGAATTACTGCACCACGCGATGCCCCTCATAACACCATCTGTGAGAGAATTACTACACCACGTGAGGTCCCTCATAACACCATCTGTGAGGGAACTACTACACCACGTGAGGTCCCTCATAACACCATCTGTGAGGGAATTACTGCACCACGCGATGCCCGTCATAGCACCGTCTGTGAGGGAATTACTACACCACGAGAGGTCCCTCATAACACCATCTGTGAGGAACTACTACACCACGTGAGGTCCCTCATAACACCATCCTGAGGGAATTACTACACCACGTGAGGTCCCTCATAACACCATCTGTGATGGAATTACTACACCACGTGAGGTCCCTCATAACACCATCTGTGATGGAATTACTACACCACGTGAGGTCCCTCATAACACCATCTTTAAGGGAGTTACTACACTGCGTGTTTGCTGTTCAACACCTACATTAATCTGTATGTTCACTGTATGTTCCTTTACCTTTCTCTAATGAAGGCATTTCTTAAACCACCAATGTATGTAATAAGTCGTTTATGTCCAAAGTATATTTTCAGCCTTCGGGCTGCAGAACTTTTTCAATAAACCGTTTATTATTATTATTATTATTATTATTATTATTATTATTATTATTATTATTATTATTATTAATATTATTACACACACACACACACACACACACACAGCTTCTGTCTTAATGTGAAGAATAAATTAAGCATCGCAGAAACTTGATGTCCCTGCCATAATGTTAGTGGGTAGTATTAGTGGTGTTGGAGGTGGTGGCAGTGGTGGTGGTAGTGGTGGTAGTGGTGGTGCTAGTAGTAGTAGTAGTAGTGGTGGTGTAAGTGGTGGCAGAAGTAGTACTGATGGTGGTGGTAGTAGTAGTAGGGATGGTGGTAACTCTTGTTATGGTTGGCTCCAGGCTGTTGTTCCCTCTCGTTATTTTGGTTTATGGTTGTGGTTGTCTTTTGTGTGCGTGTGCGTGCGTGTCTGCGTGCGTGTCTTCGTGTGTGTGTGGTATGATATGTTAGCCGTGTCCTAATGCTCAGAGACATATAGATTGTTGTTGATATATTATAATACCTACAGATATACACAGTCAAGGTGGAGGAGAGGGCCGCCACTAAGTCTGGTGTTGATCTGTGTCTCCTTCCTTCCTTCCTTCCTTCCTTCCTTCCTTCCTTTTCTTTGTTTTCCTCCTCTCTCCTTTTCCTCTTGTTTACTTCCTCTTGTTTCTTCTTCTCTATCTGTTTTCTCTCATCCACTTGCTATAATTGTATATCCGACCTCTTCCTCTTCTTCTCTTCTTTCCCTTCCTTTTCCCTTTTTTTTTTCTTCTTCCTTTTTTTTTCTTCTTTCTTCTTTCTTCTTCTTCTTCCACAACACAAACTTCAAGGGGTGACCCAACTGGCCGAGTAATCTAAAATTCCTGACCTATACCGGAAACAAGGCGGGGAGGGGTGGGTGAGAGAGGCGTGGGGGTGGGTGAAAGAGGCGTGGGGGTGGGTGAGAGAGGCGTGGGGGTGGGTGAAAGAGGCGTGGGGGTGGGTGAGAGAGGCGTGGGAGTGGGTGAGAGAGGCGTGGGGGTGGGTGAGAGAGGCGTGGGGGTGGATGAGAGAGGCGTGGGGGTGGGTGAGAGAGGCGTGGGGGTGGGTGAGAGAGGCGTGGGGGGTGGGTGAGAGAGGCGTGGGGGTGGGTGTGAGAGGCGTGGGGGTGGGTGTGAGAGGCGTGGGGGTGGGTGAGAGAGGCGTGGGGGTGGGTGAGAGAGGCGTGGGGGGTGGGTGAGAGAGGCGTGGGGGTGGGTGAGAGAGGCGTGGGGGTGGGTGAGAGAGGCGTGGGGGTGGGTGTGAGAGGCGTGGGGTGGGTGAGAGAGGCGTGGGAGTGGGTGAGAGAGGCGTGGGGGTGGGTGAGAGTGGCGTGGGGGTGGGTGAGAGAGGCGTGGGGGTGGGTGAGAGAGGCGTGGGGGTGGATGAGAGAGGCGTGGGGGTCGGTGTGAGAGGCGTAGGAGTGGGTGTGAAAGGCGTGGGTGTGCGTATGAAAGGCGTAGAGGGGGGTGTGAGGGGCATGGCTGTGGGTGAGAGAGGCGCGGGTGTGGGTGTGAGAGGCATGGGTGTGGGTGTAAGAGGCATGGATGTTGGTGCGAGAGGCGTGGGGGGCGATGTGAGAGACGTGGATGTGGGTGTGAGAGGCATGGATGTGGATGCGAGATGCGTGGGGGTGGGTGTGAGAGGCGTGTGGGTGGGTGTGAGAGGCGTGTGGGTGGGTGGGTGTGAGAGGCATGGGGGTGGGTGAGGAGGAGGGAAAATACAGTGCGTTCTGGGAAAAGGAAGAACATAATGTTGGGGAGTGATGTGAGGTGGGGAGTGATGTGAGGTGGGGAGTGATGTGAGGTGGGGAGAGATGTGAGGTGGGGAGTAAAATATGTTTTGGAAAGGGAAGGTTATGTGATGGGGGGAGGAGGAGAATGTGATGGGGAGAGAGAACTGGGGAATAAGGAAGGAAAGAGTGGGGAAGGAGGATGTGGTTGGGAGAGATGTCTAGTGGAGGAAGAAGAGTTTACGATAAGAGGGCAGCGATGGGGAAAGATGTTGGGGATGTGGCAGGGAAAGAGGGGGGGGAGAGGTAATGTGCATGGGTGTGGTAGTGAGGGAAGTGTCCTGATGGGGTGAGGCGTGAGGAAGCCGGTGTGTGTGTGTGTGAGCGGGGGAGGGGGGAGAGGAATAATGAGATGAGGGGAGGTAGGAGAGGGAGGGAGGGGCGGTGTAGCGGAAGTATCCTGGTCACGAGTGGTTGACACAGCCATCGAAGGGTATAGGGGGAAGGCGGAGGAGGAGGAAGGGGAGAAGAAGGTGTTTGGTGAACGGGAAAAAGAGTTGTGTATGCTGGGGGAAGGGGCGTGTAGGGACTACGAGGGGTTGGGTTATTGGAGATCGTTGGGAATAAGAATAGGTATTGGGGGGAGGGGGGGAGATGGAATGGATGTTGAGGAGGAAAATGGTTAAAAATTCGAAGATCATTGGTGTTGTAGTTTACTTCAGCGTCCTTATGTGACCTAAAGGAGGGAGCAACAAGTCTGATGTAAAGAGACAGACGAAGTTCTTAAAATCTAAAACATCAGTTAAGTTCAGCTGGTCATTGTGTACTCCTTGTTGGAACACAGACGCAATAGTTATAATACGGTATATACATAAAAAGATACGTAAGAGGTTCAGTATATAACTCAAACAGAAGAGGAGATGAATGAAGATTCGACTTATGAGTAATGGATCGCGCTTTGAGTCATCCCTTTCAATCGTATATGGATATGGATTCATGTATGATACGTATCGTAACTGCGGATATTATAACACCTTTCCCTGACAGTACCAACATATATTAAAAAAAAAATAGCAGGGGAGCCAATAGAGGTTTTGAAGAGAAAAGTTGACATGTTCCTTCACACTGCACCCTTCTTAGCAATCATACTTGGCCTTCAGGTTGCTGGCGCCAACAGTCTGGTGAATCATGTTATCAGCCGGAAAATATGGCAGCAAACTCCTGCAGTCGGCGCCAGGTAAACTGTCTGGCAGATGAAGTAAGAGTCACACGGACGGGGCAAGAAATGACAGTGAATAAATGAGCCCACAGTAGGGTTAAAAAGAAAAGGAGGAATAGGAGAGAAGGGCGAAGACGAAAAAGAGGAAGTGAGGAGCGTTAAGTGGAAGACGAGAGAAGAGCTGGGAGGAAGAGGTGGAGGATTAAACAGAAGAGGAGAAGGGTTAAACGAAGGACCAGATATAGAGAGACGGGTTAAGAAGAAGGGGCGGAGGAGCGAAAGAGAGAGAGGGGAGGGTGAAACGGAAAAAGGGGAGAGAGGAGAGTTAAGCGGATCCAGGGGAGGAGAGAGAGAGCGGGAGAGAGAAGGGTTAAGAAGAAAAAGATTAGCTGAGGGTTAAGCAGGAGGGGGTAGGGGAAGGGGATAGTGGTAAGGGGTAGGAGGAACTTGGAGTGGAAGGCCCATACTTGCTATTTCTGTGCTCTATGGCTGGCTGTTGTGACTGTTAAGTACCCTCCTCCTCCTCCTCCCACGCCGCCTGCTGATAATTCTTGAAGACTCGGCTGGCTAGGTGGGGAGGGTTGTGGCGCCAGGTGGAGCTGTGGCGCCTGGTGGAGTTGTGGCGCCTGGTGGAGTTGTGGCGCATTAGAGGAGTTGTGGCGCCAGGTGGAGCTGTGGCGCCTGGTGGAGTTGTGGCGCATTAGAGGAGTTGTGGCGCCAGGTGGAGCTGTGGCGCCAGGTGGAGCTATGGCGCCAGGTAGCGTTTTGACGCCAAGTGGAGTTGTGGCGTCAGGTGAAGTTGTGGCGCCAGATGAAGCTGTGGCACCAGATGGAGCTATGGCGCCAGATGGAGCTGTGGCGCCAGATGGAGCTGTGGCCCCAGGTGGAACTGTGGCCCCAGATGGAACTGTGGCGCCAGGTGGAGCTGTGGCGCCAGGTGGAGCAGTGGCGCCAAGTGGAGCTGTGGCGCCAGATGGAGCTGTGGTGCCAGGTGGAGCTGTGGCACCAGATGGAACTGTGGTGCCAGGTGGAGCTGTGGCGCCAGGTGGAGCTGTGGCGCCAGGTGGAGCTGTGGCGCCAGGTGGAGCTGTGGCGCCAGATGAAACTGTGGCGCCAGTTGGAGCTGTGGCGCCAGGTGGAGATGTGGCGCCAGGTGAAGCTGTGGCGCCAGGTGGAGCTGTGGCGCCAGGTGGAGCTGTGGCGCCAGATGGAGCTGTGGCGCCAGATGGAGCTGTGGCGCCAGATGGAGCTGTGGCGCCAGATGGAGCTGTGGCGCCAGATGGAGCTGTGGCGCCAGGTGGAGCTGTGGCGCCAGATGGAGCTGTGGCGCCGGTGAACTAATGAGAGGAATGAGAGGTTTTGTGTTCGGCAAAGAGGTATATGAAACTAGGTGAACAGATGTGTGAGGCCAGGTGAAAAGGTGTGTGGGGCCAGGTCGACAGATGTGTGAGGCCAGGTGAAAAGATGTGTGGGGCCAGGTGGACAGATGTGTGAGGCCAGGTGAAAAGGTGTGTGGGGCCAGGTGGACAGATGTGTGAGGCCAGGTAAACAGGTGTGTGAAGCCAGGTGGACAGATGTGTGAGGCCAGGTGAAAAGGTGTGTGGGGCCAGGTGGACAGATGTGTGAGGCCAGGTAAACAGGTGTGTGAGGCCAGGTGGACAGGTGTGTGAGGCCAGGTGAACAGGTGCTTGGGGCCAAGTGGACAGCTGTGTGAGGCCAGGTGAATAGGTGTGTGAGGCTAGGTGAACAGGTGTGTGTGTGTGTGTATGTGTGTGTGGCCAGGTGAACAGGTGTGTGAGGCCAGGTGAAACAGGTGTGTGAGGCCAAGTGAACAGGTGTGTGAAGCCAGGTGAACAGGTGTGTGGTTAGGTAGTCAGGTGTTTGAGGCCAGGTAAACACGTGTGTGAGATTAGGTGGACAAGTATACAAGGCCAGGTGAGCAGGTGTGCGAGACCAGGTGGACAGGTGTGTGAGGCCAGGAGAACAGTTGTGTGAGGCCAGGTGGACAGATGTCTTAGGCTAGGTGAATAGGTGTGTGAGGTCAGGTGGACAGGTGTGTGAGGTCAGATGGACAGGTGTTTGAGGACAGGTGGACAGGCGTGTTGTTAGGTGGACAGGTTTGTGAGGCCAGGTGAACAGGTGTTTGAGGGCAGGTGAACAGGTATGTGGACAGGTGTTTGAGGTCAGGTGAACAAGTGTGGGTGGACAGGTGTGTGAGGTCAGGTGGACAGGTGTGTGAGGTTATTTCAACAGGTGTGGAAAGGTAGATAGAGTGCAGATGTAGAGGGGAAAGAATAAAAGTGAAAGAACAAGAAAAATGGACGCAGATGAGAGAGAGAGAGAGAGAGGAATTTCGCAGTTACTCTTTAAGAATTTTTATTGGTCTTATGAGGGACATTAAGGGGCGAGAAGAATTACAACTTGGGGTATTGGTGACACACACACACACTCACCGTTAGATAGACGTGATAAAGGAAGACAACTTCATTTGTCTTCATTATTTTATGTTTCAGGTTGAGTATATTCTTAGGAGGTATTGTGTGTGCGTTAGGTTGAGTATATTGTGTATTGTAACGTTCAGCATGCTCACCTCGTAAGCGAGTGGACCCGGGTTCGATACCCTGACAAGGTGAAACTATCTGCAAGTTTCTTACGCCATTTGCCTTTGTCTACCCAGCAGTAATTGGGGACCTGGATGTTAATCGATTTGCGGATCGTATTCCGGAGTAATGGTTAACCAGTGCAGTTGGCAAGTTGTCCGGTCTTCTCGGACTATTCCTTGACACTGGGTCATGCAACTTGATAACTCAGGGTGTGGTTGTCGCGTTGGCGACAGCTTCTCCAACTTAAACAAATTCACGCCTAGGTGGCCCTTGGGCCGGCCATCCTCGAACACGAGGGGCAACCATTATTATTATACTGTCCTGGAGGTATGTGAGTTATGTGTAGTTGCATACTCTGGGCGAAGTTGTATGCGAGTAAATATACACCGTTAGTGAGATTGTATTTGACCCGTTGGCATACTGTGGCTGAGGTATGCGACCTACGGGGCATACCAGTCGTGACTTCCGGGTTTGTGGTGTCATACCCAGCATACTTTCCTGGTCTGGTCTGGTCTGGTCAGGTCAGCGTTGGTGTCGTGTATGTTTATAGAAAGTGACCAAGGCGGTGTTCCTGCCACTCCCTCCTGACTTTACTGATGATCTTAAAGTGATAGGATATTTGTCCCATATGTTTATTATTGACTAACTGTATACGTTTATTTACTTTTTGGAACATAATAGTGACTGAGGATAAATTAAGAGATATATTGGAACATTAACGAATTTTAGACAGATTTTACATGTAGTACTAAGTACTTGCACCTGAAATCGTACCTGTAATTATACATATAGACAAAATTTACCTGTACCTCTAATTAATCTTACCTGGAATTATACCTGTAACTCATAAAAGTCTGTAGTTGTTACTGAGAACAGAAAAATTTAGTCCCATAATAGATATTATTTGTAGTTAACTCTGTCCTCTTATCTACGGTTATGACGTAAAGTCCGCTTAAGAACTTTTGAGAATTTTGGTGTGTGTGTGTGTCTGTGTGTGTGTGTGTGTGTGAAAGAGAAGAATTTTTGCAGTGATATTTAGAGGTCTTACCCTTAACGTCGAGCTCTGGCTATATTTAATGGTCACCTCCTCAACTTTTTAACTTTACGACTCTGAGGTTCAACAAGTGGTAGTGGTGGTAGGGAGAGAGATGGTGGTAGGGATGGAGATGGTGGTAGTGGTGGTAGGGAGGGAGATGGTGGTTGTGGTGATTGTGAAGGGGGTGGTAATGGTAGTTGTTGATGGTGGTGGTGCTGTATTGTTGTTGTTATTGTTGTTGGTAGTGATGGTGTTGGTAGGGATGGATATGGTCGTTGAGGGGGTGGTAATAGTAGTGGAGGTGTTTGGTAGAGTTGATGTTCATGTAGTTGCTGTTGGTGGTTTGTAATTATTATTATAGGTGGTGGTAGTGGTGGTGATGGCGTGGGGAGACGACAGGAAAGGGAGGAGTAGGGGGGGTCACCTGAGGTAAGTGATGGGGAGGAAGGGGCTTGTGGAAGAGGGCAGAGGAGAGGAGATTTGGAAAAGATGCGTAGTGGTCGAGTGGACACAGAAGGTAGAGGGACGAGGGGAGAGTTTTTTAGTTTAACAAATTTATTGACAAAGCTTGGAGTACAGTTTGTCTATTCTGAGTAATTCAGTCAGGTCTTGACACTGAGGGTGGTATCACTTCTCACTGCCACGCAGGACAGAGGTTCGTACACAAAGAAATATATTTTATTCATTAACAGTATATATAGGTTAGATTCGTGTGGGTTGATGTCGCTGTTCATTGCCATGCAGGACAGTGGTTCATATACATTAGGAGTCATGTTCTAATTGAAGACTAATCAGTGTGGGCTGGCAAATTTGGGGATAAACAGCAAGAATGTCCCCAAGCACCCCTGATTCAATGTATTAATTACAAAGTTCATGATATAATAAGCCAGGTGGCCTGAAGTCTTTGACAGTGTCACATTCAATAATATAGTGTTCAAGTGTATGCTTTAAAGGTTTATCACAAAGTTTACATGCTGAGTGTTCCGGTATGGGTACAGCGTTACTAACTTGCCAGATGTGTCTGTATCCTAGCCTAATTCTGGCCACGACTACATCACATTGTCTGGTTCTGTCGGAGGAGGGTACAGGAAGGGTAATGGGTGAGATGAGGATAATGGCTGAGGGTAGAATAATAATGGAGGGTAGAGAGGCCAGAACAGGTGTGAGGGTAGAGAGGCCAGGACAGGTGTGAGGATAAAGAGGCCAGAACAGGTGTGAGGGTAGAGAGGCCAGGACAGGTGTGAGGGTAGAGAGGCCAAGACAGGTGTGAGGATAGAGAGGCCAGGACAGGTGTGAGGGTAGAGAGGCCAGGACAGGTGTGAGGATAGAGAGGCCAGAACAGATGTGAGGGTAGAGAGGCCAGGACAGGTGTGAGGGTAGAGAGGCCAGGACAGGTGTGAGGATAGAGAGGCCAGAATAGATGTGAGGGTAGAGAGACCAGAACAGGTGAGGGTAGAGAGGCCAGGACAGGTGTGAGGGTAGAGAGGCCAGGACAGGTGTGAGGGTAGAGAGACCAGAACATGTGAGGGTAGAGAGGCCAGAACAGGTGTGAGAGGGCTAGGTGAGGAGATACAGGTGTTGGGGAGTGAGCTGTTCTGGCCACACTAACATTTGTCCACACCCGAGGCTGCTGTGGTCGACTCGAGTGTAAATATTAGTAAACTTCACTACTCCCACACATATACCTACCTGGGCTCCTCTTCTCGTGAACACCATTTTAGTTCAATATCTTTTCTTCTCTTTCCAACTTATCATTTTTTTTTAGTTCTACTTTATTATTATTATTATTATTATTATTATTATTATTATTATTATTATTATTATTATTATATTTTATTTATTTTTTTTTTTATTTATTTTTTTTTATACGAGCGAATACCTTTATCAGACAACAGGAGTTATGAGTGTCTGGGAATATCTATAGAGCAGAATTCAGGTAAAATTGAGAACACTGAAACACGTGAACACCACCCAGGTAAAACGGAGGTGAACACGCGAACACTACAGTATCCAGATAAAACTAAGGTGAACACTGGAACGAGCTCACTCACTCACTCCCCAGAATCGCAAATTGTTTCGTTCATTAAAAGTAATCCTTCCTTAATGACAAGTGGAGGGGCAGGGAGGAAAGGAAGAGGGGAAATAGTGAGGGAGAAATGGGGGAAGGAGAAGAGAAGAGGGGAGAAGAGAATGATGATTGGAAGGGAGTTGGACGTCGAGGGTTCCGGCTAAATAATAAGTTTCGTGAGTTCGTATTAAGTTTCGTGTGTTCGTAATAAGTTTCATGTGTTCATAATAAGTTTTGTGTGTTCGTAATAAGTTTCATGTGTTCGTAATAAGTTTTGTGTGTTCGTAATAAGTTTCATGTGTTCATAATAAGTTTTGTGTGTTCGTAATAAGTTTCATGTGTTCGTAATAAGTTTTGTGTGTTCGTAATAAGTTTCATGTGTTCGTAATAAGTTTCGTGTGTTCGTTATAAGTTTCATGTGTTCGTAATAAGTTTCATGTGTTCGTAATAAGTTTCATGTGTTCGTAATAAGTTTCATGTGTTCGTAATAAGCTTCATGTGTTCGTAATAAGTTTCATGTGTTCGTAATAAGTTTTGGGATTTCTTTTATAAGTCTTTTTATTCTTCGTTTACATCATTCTCTGTTTTTTCTTCTCACCGCCTCGTCTCCTACCTCCTCTTCCTTCTGCCACCATCATCTCCTCCTCCTCCTCCTCCTCGTCCTCGTCCTCCTCCTCCTCCTCCTCCTCCTCCTCCCCCTCCCCCTCCCCCTCCTCCTCCTCGTCCTCCTCCTCCTCCTCCTGCTCCTCCTCCTCCTCCTCCTCCTCCCCCCCCTCCTCCTCCTCCCCTCCTCCTCCTCCCGCCATCATCTTCCTTCTTTACATGACTACTATACATCAATAAATATAACATAAATAATATAATTTGTCTCCTTTTTCTATTTAATCACCGTCCACGAGTCCATAAATTGGTTAGTTAATGGCGCCATTATCGTGAATTACTGGCCAGCGACAACACTTCATATCTCGTTAATAAACATCGAATTTCAGTGTCCTGTTTTGAATTATTATCGATGTTTATTATTATTATTATTTTTATTATTTTTATTGGTGGGAGGGAGGGAGGGAGGTTATTTAGAGATGATGTGGTGTATGCTCTCTCTCTCTCTCTCTCTCTCTCTCTCTCTCTCTCTCTCTCTCTCTCTCTCTCTCTCTCTCTCTCTCAAGTGTGTGTATGTGAACAGGGAATACAAATGTGTGTGTGTGTGTGCGTGTGCGTGCGTGTGTGTGTGTGTGTGCGTGTACGTGTGTGTACAAATAATACTCATGTACGTGAGAGTGCACACACGTGGCCTCCGTACCCATCATCAAGGCGGCCCTCCTCAGTGATCGCCGGATCTTACCAGAATTAGTTTCAGTTCTTATTAGTGGCTGTAGGAGGCGTGGGTGGGGAGCTGTAGGGGGCGTGGGTGGTGGAGCTGTAGGAGGCGTGGGTGGGGAGCTGTAGGAGGCGTGGGTGGGGAGGTGGAGGGGGCGTGGGTGGTGGAGCTGTAGGGGGCGTTGGTGGGGAGCTGTAGGGGGCGTGGGTGGGAAGCTGTAGGCGGCGTGGGTGGGGAGCTGTAGGGGGCGTGGGTGGGGAGCTGTAGGGGGCGTGGGTGGGGAGCTGTAGGAGGCGTGGGTGGGGAGCTGTAGGAGGCGTGGGTGGGGAGCTGTAGGGAGCGTGGGTGGGAAGCTGTAGGAGGCGTTGGTGGGAAGCTGTAGGGGGCGTGGGTGGGGAGCTGTAGGAGGCGTGGGTGGGGAGCTGTAGGAGGCGTTGGTGTGGAGCTGTAGGGGGCGTGGGTGGGAAGCTGTAGGCGGCGTGGGTGGGGAGCTGTAGGGGGCGTGGGTGGGGAGCTGTAGGGGGGTTGGGTGGGGAGCTGTAGGAGGCGTGGGTGGGGAGCTGTAGGAGGCGTGGGTGGGGAGCTGTAGGGAGCGTGGGTGGGAAGCTGTAGGAGGCGTTGGTGGGAAGCTGTAGGGGGCGTGGGTGGGGAGCTGTAGGAGGCGTGGGTGGGGAGCTGTAGGAGGCGTGGGTGGGGAGCTGTAGGGGGCGTGGGTGGGGAGCTGTAGGGGGCGTGGGTGGGGAGCTGTAGGAGGCGTGGGTGGGGAGCTGTAGGAGGCGTGGGTGGGGAGCTGTAGGGGGCGTGGGTGGGGAGGTGGAGGGGGCGTGAGTGGGGAGATGGAGGGGGCGTAGGTGGGGAGGTGGAGGGGATCATGGGTGAGGAGCTGTAGGGGGCGTGGGTGGGGAGGTGGAGGGGGCGTAGGTGGGGAGGTGGAGGGGGTCATAGGTGAGGAGCTGTAGGGGGCGTGGAGTCCCCTCACTCTCCCATCACATTACCCTTTCCTCCCTTCATCCTCACCATACCATGGGAGGGTAGGGTGCAGGGGGGGGGGGCATGGGAGAGTGTAGGGGTCGTGCTTGGTATAGTGCACCTGGATGGTTGCAGGGAGCGTGGGTTTTG
Source organism: Homarus gammarus (assembly GCA_958450375.1). NCBI lineage: Eukaryota > Metazoa > Arthropoda > Malacostraca > Decapoda > Nephropidae > Homarus > Homarus gammarus. The sequence continues at coordinate 1,936,731 of CAUDMG010001828.1, forward strand.
TAGGGGGGATTCCCCTCACCCTCCCATCACCTTCCCATCACCCTGCCCTCACCTCCCCCTCACCTCATCTCACCCACACCCTCCCCTCACCTCCCCTCACCCCCCTCCCCTCCCCTCACCATACCATGCAATAATAGTGGCGTGTGTCTCCCCTCGGCCCCGCGTTACCACACATTCCCTGCCCTCACACTGGCTTAAAAAGGGGAACTTTCCTTTTATTTTATTTGTGTTTATTAAACCCCTCGCTGCTCATTACGGCCGGGAATGGTCGCCATCTGTTGGTTTGTCCTTATTACGTTTGTTTTTATTATCATGTCCTGTTTTTGTTTTGTCATTTGTTTTATTGATGTTTTAATTTATGTTATTTATTGGTATTTTCATTGTTCTTATATATTATTATAAAGGTTTTTTTTCTGCTTATTATTATTACTATTATTATTATTATTATTATTATTATTATTTTTATTATTATTATTATTATTATTATTATTATCATTATTATTATTATTATTATTATTATTATTATTATTATTATTATTATTATTATTGTTGTTGTTGTTGTTGTTGTTTGTATTATTTTATATCTTGATTTATTATTTTTATTGGGAGACAATTTATTAATGACGTAACATGTAGTGGCGTGATTTATATTAACCAAAAACATTACCAGTACATTTTTTTTTCAATCTAAACATTTTTGGTTTATTACGTACATTTTTTTGGGGGGGGGGAGGGATGAATGTTACGAACAAATTTAATTCAAATTTTGTTTTTACTCAAATTTCTTTCATGTGACGAGTTTTATTGTACCCCCTCACTTTGTGTGTGTGTGTAAAAATAATAATATAATAATAATAATAATAATAATAATAATAATAATTAATTATCGGTTTATTGAAAAAGTTCTGCAGCCCGAAGGCTGAAAATATACATTGGACATAAATGACTTATTACATACATTGGTGGTTTAACAAAAGCCTTCATTAGAGAAAGGTAAAGGAACATACAGTGAACATACAGATTAATGTAGGTGTTGAACAGCAAACACGCAGTGTAGTAACTCCCTCACAGATGGTGTTATGAGGGGCCTCACGTGGTGTAGTAATTCCCTCACAGATGGTGTTATGAGGGGCCTGATGTGGTGTAGTAATTCCCTCACAGATGGTGTTATGAGGGGCCTCACGTGGTGTAGTAATTCCATCACAGATGGTGTTATGAGGGACCAAACGTGGTGTAGTAATTCCCTCACAGATGGTGTTATGAGGGCCTGACGTGGTGTAGTAATTCCCTCACAGATGGTGTTATGAGGGACCTGACGTGGTGTAGTAATTCCCTCACAGATGGTGTTATGAGGGACCTGACGTGGTGTAGTAATTCCCTCACAGATGGTATTATGAGGTACGAAGTGTGTTGTGTGTGTGTGTGTGTGTGTGTGTGTGCGCGCGCGCGGATAATACGCTGATATATGACTTAAAAATATTTGTGTACTGTTTGGCAAAAAATTTGAAATTGCGTTAAAAAAATCCTTTATATTGCTCTTACTTGTTTTTGTTATATTACGCATTTTTTCCTCGCAAACCTAACCTAACCTAACCTAACCAACTCCCCAGATAGCGTGTGGGTGATAAGTCTTCATATGGTTCAAGAACTGTCAGCTGTTTAGACCACAGGAGACAATTAAAAACGGGGTGTATAAGTGAAAAATGAAGAAGAAGAAGGAAGGAAAGAGGAGGACAGGAGGGAAGGTGAGGAAAGAAAGGAAAGGAGGGTGGAAGGGAGAGCGATGGAGGAGAGTGAAGAAGGAGGGGATAGTGAGGAAGGCGGGGAGTGAAGGAGGAAGGGAGAGTGAGAGATGAAGGGTGACCAAGGGAGGCAGGGAGAGCGAGGGAGGAAGAGAGAAGGAAGGAGGATGGAGAGCGAGGGATGAGGAGAGAAGGAAGGAGGATGGAGAGCGAGGGATGAGAGGAGAGTGAAGGGAGTGTCACCCAGGTGGCCGGGGAGACAACCATACCGCTGACATGTGATTAGCAGAGGAGGGGGAGTGGGCAGGTAGGTGGAGAGAGGGGAGGTGGAGAGGGGAGAGTGGGCTGGTAGGTAGCGAGGGGAGCAGGAGGAAAAGAGGAAGAGGGAGGAGGAAAAGAGAACTGGTGGGGTGAGGGGTAGAGGTAAAAGAGAGGACGAGAGAGGAGATGAGGAGACAGATAAGTAAGGGGAAGCGAAGAGGAGTAGTAGTAGTAGGGGTCAGGAAGAATTTAAGGAGGAAAAGGAGGAAGGAAGAAATAGGCTAGAGAATAGTGAAACAAGAAATGGACAGAAGGATAATAAAATGGGGATGGACGGAAGGGGGAGGAGAAGGAGGGCACAAGTGAGATAAGAGTTCATTAAAGAGGGAAGAAAAATGATGAGAGGGAGAGACGGGAGGAGAGAGAGAGGGAGAGGGAGTAAGTGAGAAGAACGTTAAGGGAGGAGAGGTGAGAGTTAAAAAGGTTGAGGGAGAGTAGTGTGTGTGTGTGTGTGTGTGTGTGTGTGTGTGGATACGTTGGTCGCTTGGAAGAATCTCTCTCTCTCTCTCTCTCTCTCTCTCTCTCTCTCTCTCTCTCTCTCTCTCTCTCTCTCTCTCTCTCTCTCTCTTCATGTCGTCCCAGTGAGGTTAAACAGACAGCTCATGACAGGAAGCATGACAGGGAAAGTAGACTTTTCTTCTGTCATTGACTCTTGACAGTGATACCATGTCTGACAGGAGGGGGGGGGGGGTGATGGCTACCTGCTCTCACTACCTGATGAAAAGGGGAGATGGTAAAGGGGAAACAAATGAGGATCTATTAAACGGAAGAGGGGAAGAGTGGGGGCAGAAATAAGGAAGGGGAAATGGAGCCGAGAGGTGGGGAGAGGGAAATGGATGAGTGGATGCATGAGAGAAGAGGGGGAGGATGGAGAGGAAAGAGAGAGGGAGGATGACTAGGAGGGAGAAGAAAGAGAGAGAAGAGGAGGAGGTAAAGGGGAAAGTGTGAGGAGAAGGAAGAGGAAAAGTGAGAGGAGGAAGAGAAGGAGTATGAGAAGAAAGAGGAGGGGAGGAAGAAGAAAGACAAAGGAAGAGGAGGGAGAGGAAAGAGACAGAGGAGGAAGTGGGAGGAGGAGGAAGAGGAAAAGGTGAGAGAAGGAAGAGGATGGCGAAGATGAAAGAGAAAGAAGAGGAGAATGAAGAAGAAAAAATGTAACAGAGGGGAAGAAGTAAAATGAAGATGAAGGGAGAAATATAATAATAGAAAGAAAGAAGAAGAGTAGGAGGAAAAATGACGAAGAAAACTCAGACACGAAAGAGGAGGAGGAAGAAGGGGAAGATCGTGGAATGAAAGTAAAACGAAGTAAAAGAAGCTAATGATGAGAAGGATCAAGAAGATGTGAAGGAAGGGGAGGAAAAATAAATGGTATAGAGAGAGAGAGAGAGAGAGTCGAACGCGGATGAGGGAAGGAGGTCACTGACATGGAGAGGGGAGACAGGGCAGCCTTAAAACCTTAGGACAAGTAAGTGGGGAAACAGGTGACTGACGACGTAGTGGTTGAGGGGAAGGAAAGATGATAAAAGAGGGGAATACTCTAGCGAAGAAGAGGGAAAAAGGGGAGTTCAGTATATAATTATTTGTCAGGTAAAGTTAAAGTGCTGGAGGGTCAGGATGAGGGGTTATGAGGCCAGGGTAAGGGTGGAGTGGGAGTCAGGGTGAGGGATTATGAGGCCGAGGTAAGAGGTTGTAGGAGGCCAGGGTGAGGGGCTTAGGAGGCCAGGGTGAGGGGTTAGAGGGTCAGGGAGGTCAGGGTTCGGGGAGTGGAAATGGCCCCTTAGGATGAAAAATAATTAAATAAGAGGAAGGACGATGTTGAATGTAACCAATGGGAGGAGGGTTTGTGATTGAGAGGTTTGAAGTATCCAATGGGAGGAGGGATGAGGTTGAATGTGACCAATGGGAGGAGGGTTTGAGGTTAATGAGTTAAAAGTATCCAATGGGAGGAGGGATGGGGTTGAATGTGGCCAATGAGAAAAGATAACAACACACCTGACGTCTCTCACCAACACCAAGAGTCAGTTACACAATTCGTCTCCATTAGGTTAAGTTTCTGCCCAAGTCGGTAGTTTTGGACTTGATCCGAGTTTTAAGCTGCCGAGTCTTAAGCTGCCGGGTTATAGAAAGCCAATGAAGCCGGGGAAGACTTTCTAAATCTCCCCTCGTGGCCAAAAGAAAAAAGAAGAAAAGTCTCGAGAAAGTTGCCAGCTCCTACAAGCGCTATAGAGGGGACCCAAAGACGTGGTTCTCAGCCAAGGAGGTGATAGCACACGTCGGCGGATCTTCTTGGGGGTAATTATGAGTTGGAGAGAGTTGGCAGCGGAGACGGGAGGGGGACTGGCTGCTACCTGGACCTGACCTGACACGACACGACCAGATCCAAAGTAATGCTCCTTTAATCCACCTTGTTACTAACCTAACCTAACCTCGTGAACTAATTTAACTAACCTTTACCAATCCATAATCTACCCTAACCTCTCTCTCTCTCTCTCTCTCTCTCTCTCTCTCTCTCTCTCTCTCTCTCTCTCTCTCTCTCTCTCTCACCCTGTCACTGCCCCTCTTCCCTCTCACCCTGTCACTGCCCCTCTCCCATCTCACCCTGTCACAGCCGCTCTCCCCTCTCTCACTCCCTCTTTCTCTAGTCACTGTCCCTCTCCACTCTTACCCTGTCACTAATCTTGTCACTGCCCCTCTCCCGTTTCACCCTGTCATTGCCCTCCCCCTAACCCTGTCACTGCCCCTCTTCCCTCTCACCCTGTCACTGCCCCTATTCCCTCTCGTCCTGTCACTGCCCCTCTTCCCTCTCACCCTGTCACTGCCCCTATTCCCTCTCGTCCTGTCACTGCCCCTCTTCCCTCTCACCCTATCACTGCCCCTCTACCCTCTCACCCTGCCACTGCCCCTCTTCCCTCTCACCCTATCACTGCCCGTCTTCCCTCTCACCCTGCCACTGCCCCTCTTCCCTCTCACCCTGTCACTGCCCCTCTTCCCTCTCACCCTGTCACTGCCCCTCTTCCCTCTCACCCTGTCACTGCCCCTCTTCCCTCTCACCCTGTCACTGCCCCTCTCCCCTCTCACCCTGTCACTGCCCCTCTCCCCTCTCACCCTGTCACTGCCCCTCTCCCATCTCACCCTGTCACTGCCTCTCTCCCCTCTCTCACTCCCTCTTTCTCTAGTCACTGTCCCTCTCCATTCTTACCCTGTCACTAATCTTGTCACTGCCCCTCTCCCGTTTCACCCTGTCATTGCCCTCCCCCTAACCCTGTCACTGTCCCTCTTCCCTCTCACCCTGTCACTGCCCCTATTCCCTCTCGTCCTGTCACTGCCCCTCTTCCCTCTCACCCTGTCACTGCCCCTCTTCCCTCTCACCCTGTCACTGCCCCTCTTCCCTCTCACCCTATCACTGCCCCTCTTCCCTCTCAATCTGTCACTGCCCCTTTCCCCTTCACTCTGTCACTGCCCCTCTTCCCTCTCACCCTGTCACTGCCCCTCTTCCCTCTCACCCTGTCACTGCCCCTCTTCCCTCTCACCCTGTCACTGCCCCTCTTCCCTCTCACCCTATCACTGCCCCTCTTCCCTCTCACTGTGTCACTGCCCCTGTTCTCCTTCACTCTGTCACTGCCCATTTTCCCCTTCACTCTGTCACTGCCCCTCTTCCCTCTCACCCTGTCACTGCCCCTCTTCCCTCTCACCCTGTCACTATCCCTCTTCCCTCTCACCCTGTCACTGCCCCTATTCCCTCTCATCCTGTCACTGCCCCTCTTCCCCCCTCACCCTGTCACTGCCCCTCTTCCCTCTCACCCTGTCAATGCCCCTCTTTCCTCTCACCCTGCCACTGCCCCTCTTCCCTCTCACTCTGTCACCGCCTATTTTCCCCTTCACCCTGTCACGACCCCTCTTCCCTCTCACCCTATCACTGCCCGTCTTCCCTCTCACCCTGCCACTGCCCCTTTTCCCTCTCACCCTGTCACTGCCCCTCTTCCCTCTCAATCTGTCACTGCCCCTTTCCCCTTCACTCTGTCACTGCCCGTCTTCCCTCTCACCCTGCCCCCTCTTCCCTCTCACCCTATCACTGCCCCTATTCCCTCTCAATCTGTCACTGCCCCTTTCCCCTTCACTCTGTCACTGCCCCTCTTCCCTCTCACCCTGTCACTGCCCCTCTTCCCCCTCACCCTGTCACTGCCCCTCACCCCCCTCACCCTGTCACTGCCCCTCACCCCCTAGGTCAGTGCGTGTTACCCCCTCATCACACCGCCTAGTCATTGTCCCTCAAGCAAACAACCTCGTTCGTCTTACTCCTCTATGTACCAAATAGCGGAATACCTACTCCTCTCTCACGCCCGCCGCGCCTCTCCCACGCCCGCCGCGCCTCTCCCACGCCCGCCGCGCCTCTCCCACGCCCGCCGTGCCTCTCCCACTCCCGCCATGACTCCCGTACGTCCACCGCGCCTCTCCCAAGCCCACCGCGATTCTCCCATGCCTCCCGTGGTTGGTGGATTGACTGATTGACTGACTGATTTACTGACTGGCTGACTGACTTAGAGGAACATTCTCCCAAGCTTCCGGTCAGCTGTTTCCCTCTACCACACTCTTTCGTTCCAGTCGTCCTCTTTAATCTTTTATTCCTTTTTCTGATTTTTCTTTTTCGCTTTACTCATCTCTCTCTCTCTCTCTCTCTCTCTCTCCCCTGAAAAAAGAGTACAGTCCAATAGTCTCTGTGGCCGTCGCTAAATGTCAACCACTGAGCGAGAGACAGCGGTTCTACTGGACGCTGAGTGAGTTCCGGGTTACTTAATTTTTTAGCGTGTCACCTGTTCCTTACCTGTGGGGCGCAAATAAAAGTAAAATAAATTTGTTTGTTCTTGTTATTGTGTTTGTTTATGTGCGTGTGCTTGTGTCCCAACAGCTAAGGTACATGTTTGTGTGTGTTTGTGTTTTATTTGTTTTTATTTGTCTCCCAATAACTGAGGTCTTTCAGCATGTACTCTTAAATGTATAAATTCACAAATTATACAGACTATCATTATAATGTATAAGTATGACAATAATATACATAGTTTGGTTGTATATACCTTTATGTATACCTCAGTGTTCAGTATTAATGTACACTTTGTTGTTACAGGTACGATGGCATGGTCCGGCGGGTGAAGGCAGTGGGCAGATGTCCGCTATGCAAGCAAGTTAAAGTTGGTGAAGAGTGGTGTTGGAGAGAGGTGGTGTTGGAGAGAGGTGGTGTTGCTGAGCGGTGGTGTTGGAGAGAGGTGGTGTTGGAGAGAGGTGGTGTTGCTGAGCGGTGGTGTGTACCCTTAACGCTAGTGCCATGTGTCCCTTTCACGCCAGTAAAGGAGCCAGCATCACTCAAGAGGATCTCCCCTGATAACACCCCCTGACGACCATCTGAGACCCGCCTGGTGGAGGTCCTGGGGCGGTGTGAGAGAAGTACAGTAGACGTGATAAGTATAGACGTAAAGAAAAGAGGAGCAGCACTGAAGAGGAAGTAGATTAAGAGGTAACACTGACAGGTGAAGTTGTATCTGTCGGTCAGTTGGTGTGGTGTACTTCTTAGGTTGAAAAAAAAAGGGTGTGTCGTGTCTACGTTAATTTACACGTTTATTTACGGCAAAGACTTAAGTGTACACGTACGTACACCCCGTGCATATACGTACGTGTTTTTTTGGAGGGGGGGGGGGGCTGGTGGGAGGTGGGTGGGATAGGGAAACCTTACCATCGTATTTGTGTCTGTGTGGACGTGTGTGGCTGCCCCTCCACGATAACTCAAGTACGCTCTCACCGATGACACTTAAACTTGACGGACGAGCTGGGATATGACCCTGACACCGACAATAAATCCGGGTTGACAGCACAGGACACCAGGAGGGGGAAAAGAGATAAGTGAGAAAGTCTTGTGCAGAGTCGCATAAAACCCTTGTATCAGGGTCAAGTCAGGGCTGGAATACTGCCCTGGAACACATATGAGTCAGGTTTTGTGGGTGGGGGGAGGGGGGGTGTTTTGTTGATGTTTCCTTCAGTTCGGAATAATAAGAAATTGATCACATGAAGATTAGACCCCCAGTCGTTATCACTTGATGAATGAAAACCCTAATGCTGCTTGGAGAGTTAGGTTAAGTTGTGTTAGATTAGATTAGGTTACGTTAAATTACTGTAGTGCTAAGGAGGTTAATCTTTAGATGAAATAAGCTAGGGGGCTAATCTTCATATGATCCGAACAAATTATGTATACTAATACCTGTATGTCCAAGACGCATTACATTTATTTTCCGTTCTGAAAGTAAGCTTCCCCCTGTGAGTTATCAAGTGTATGTTAGGGAGCAAGGGAGGGGGGGGGGGGGTGGCATCATGGAGGTACTGTCCCTGACCCTGGGGGAAAGTTCTCACCTGGCCTTATGATGTAGCCAGGTGTGAAGTTATCTTGTTACAGGTACACGGATGAGGGCTTCGTTCGTCCCCCTCTGTCTGACACACCTTTGTTGTTCTTTGTAGGATAATATAATTGATACTGTCTGTGGCACCTTTGTTACGTATTGTGTTTGGGACTCTTGTTGATCCCTTAGTAAATGATCTCCCTCACTACCTGGCCCCAACCTTCCCTCACCACCTGGCCCCAACCTTCCCTCGCCACCTGGCCCCAACCTTCCCTCGCCACCTGGCCCCAACCTTCCCTCGCCACCTGGCCCCAACCTTCCCTCACCACATGACTCCAACTTCTCCTCGCCACCTGGCCCCAACCTTCCCTCACCACCTGACTCCAACTTCTCCTCGCCACCTGGCCCCAACCTTCCCTCGCCACCTGGCCCCAACCTTCCCTCACCACCTGACTCCAACTTCTCCTCGCCACCTGGCCCCAACCTTCCCTCACCACCTGACTCCAACTTCTCCTCGCCACCTGGCCCCAACCTTCACCTCACCACCTGGCCCCAACCTTCCCTCACCACCTGGCCCCAACCTTCACTCACCACCTGACTCCAACTTCTCCTCGCCACCTGGCCCCAACCTTCCCTCGCCACCTGGCCCCAACCTTCCCTCACCACCTGGCCCCAACCTTTCCTCACCACCTGACCCCAACTTCTCCTCGCCACCTGGCCCCAACCTTTCCTCACCACCTGACCCCAACTTCTCCTCGCCACCTGGCCCCAACCTTCCCTAACCAACTGGGCCCAACCTTCCCTCACCACCTGGCCCCAACCTTCCCTCACCACCTGGCCCCAACCTTCCCTCGCCACCTGGCCCCAACCTTCCCTCACCACCTGGCCCCAACCTTCCCTCACCACCTGGCCCCAACCTTTCCTCACCACCTGGCCCCAACCTTCCCTCGCCACCTGGCCCCAACCTTCCCTCGCCACCTGGCCCCAACCTTCCCTCACCACCTGGCCCCAACCTTCTCTCACCACCTGGCCCCAACCTTCCCTCACCACCTGGCCCCAACCTTTCCTCACCACCTGGCCCCAACCTTCCCTCATCACCTGACCCCAACCTTCCCTCATCACCTGACCCCAACCTTTCCTCACCACCTGGCCCCAACCTTTCCTCACCACCTGGCCCCCAACCTTCCCTCGCCACCTGGCCCCAACCTTTCCTCACCACCTGACTCCAACTTCTCCTCGCCACCTGGCCCCAACCTTCCCTCGCCACCTGGCCCCAACCTTCCCTCACCACCTGACTCCAACTTCTCCTCGCCACCTGGCCCCAACCTTCCCTCGCCACCTGGCCCCAACCTTTCCTCACCACCTGGCCCCCAACCTTCCCTCGCCACCTGGCCCCAATCTTCCTTCACCACCTGACCCCAACTTCTCCTCGCCACCTGGCCCCAACCTTTCCTCACCACCTGACTCCAACTTCTCCTCGCCACCTGGCCCCAACCTTCCCTCGCCACCTGGCCCCAACCTTCCCTCGCTAGAAGGTCAACTGAGAGTGCTTTGCTATCCTATACTAATGACATCTTAAACTTCTTTGATGACAGTCAGTTCACAGCCGGAATATTCCTGGACCTCTCTAAAGCCTTTGATACTGTTGACCATACCATCCTCCTGTCAAAGCTTGAACATTACGGCTTTACCTCATATCTGTCTTAACAGGAAACAGTTTGTCTACTATAATAATCATCAATCTGACTCCTCACCAACAATTTTGTATGGCGTCCTTCAAGGCTCCATTCTCGGTCCTGTACTTTTCTTATTTGCTTACGATAGCAATCTCTATGCCAGCAACTCAGATCTCCATTCCTTGATGAGAACAATGAACACTGAATTGACTAAGGTCAGGACCTGGGTAATACGTAATAAACTGACCCTAAACTTCGAGAAAAAAACACTACACAATCTTTCACAAAAGGAAACCCCTACCCCCAGAGTTGAACCCCCTGTACCTTGGCAATACAGTCCTCAAACGCGAACAAAATACTGAATTCCTTGGAGTTATTGTTGATGAGAAACTTAACTGGAGAAACCACATACAAGCCATTCACAGTAAAGTCAATAAACAGTGCTGTATCATGTATCACACTCGTCAGTCACTCAATTACTCTCACAGCAATGAAAGAAATCTATTATGATAATGTTTACCAACACTTAATACACTGTCACACACTATGGGGTCTCTGGCTCTTCAAAACACAACCCCTGGTTACTGCACAGAAGAGAATTGTGCTGGCAATGACCTACAGTACTTGAAAAAAAATGATCACACTAACGAACAATTTGCTAAATTGAAAATATTAAAATTCGAGAATATTAACACCTGCTACTGTGCCCTATTGGTTTACAAATCTGTGAAGAATTTGATTGACAATAATTATTTCCAGTTCCGGAATAACCAGAGGTACAACTTCAGACACTCAGAGCTAATAAGACCACCCTCCATGTGCTCCTCTCAGTCCCAGACCTCCATAAAATATCATGGTGTGAAGGTGTGGAACAACTTACCCCCACCCATCCGAGCAAAGACTACGCTCCCTTCCTTTAAATCATCACATAAACAAGTATCTATTGTCTAAGCATTAAAATTTTTGTAATACCTACATTATGTTCCTGCTTTTATTGTATCACCAAAACCGTTATCATTATCATGTAGATAGATATAAATTAATATTGCAATGATATTATTTGCCGACTAGACATGATACTGACAGCTCTGTCCTTTTGTTCCTCCTTTATACAACCCATGTTGTACCTCTTCCTTCCCTTATCATATTTATGTATAACAACACCACTGTGAAGTATGTATATACTTAAATGTAAAAAAAAATGAAATAAAATAAATAAAATAAATAAATATTGAAGAGATAACCGTGGTATCATTCCTTGAGATAAATGTATAGTATATATCAAGTGCCTACAAGAGAGCTCAGGTTCTCAACTGGCTCAGCCATGTTAATATTGTTACTATTATCCACTCTGTATCTGTGTTTTTCTGGCTAAATAAACTGTTTTAGTATCAACATCACTGCCACCTGGCCTCGACCTTCCCTCACCACCTGGCCACAGCACACCCCCGACCCCCCTCATACAAGACGAATCTCGAATATAAAACTTTTCCACTGTTGGTTCTTCCGAATATTTTTTAACAAATCCCCGACATAAGGTGATCCCGACAGGGCCATGTATCGCCGGGGGAAAGTGCTTCTCTTGACGTATGTAATGCTTGTTCCCTCGACCATCCTGTCGCTTTTCCTTGGCCTGTGTAAATCATGCAATGGTTTAAGTTTTTTGGGGGTGTGGATGATGGGATTGGGTGGCTGTGAGGGGCGGAGAAGGGGGTGTGGATGATGGGATTGGGTGGCTGTGAGGGGCGGAGGAGGGAGGTGTGGATGATGGGATTGGGTGGCTGTGAGGGGCGGAGGAGGGGGGGTGTGGATGATGAGATTGGGTGGTTGTGGGGTCGGGGAGAGAGGGTGTGGAGAATGGGATTGGGTGGTTGTGGGAATCGGAGTAGTAGGATGTGGATGATTGGATTGAGTGGTTGTGAGGAGCAGCGGGAGGTGGGGAGGGGGCAGGTGTAAAAATGTCCCTTGATGGATGTTTGTCTCCGAGCCGAGGTATTACAGTATTATTTTTTACGTGTTAAGTCGAAAGAAATGGTGAGGATGTTTAGCAGGCGACGGTGAGAATACGGAATATATACGAGCGTTTGGAGATGGATTTTGAGGACGTCTGTATGTCTGAGTGGGTGGAGGATTTGTCTAGGTGTGTGTGAGTGGGGGTAGTGTGTGAGTGTCGGGTGTGTGTGTGTGTGTGTGAGTGGGGGTAGTGTGTGTGTGTGTGTGTGTGTGAGTGGGGGTAGTGTGTGTGTGTGTGTGTGTGTGTGTGTCGGGTGTGTGTGTGAGTGGGAGTTGTGTGTGTGTGTCGGGTGTGTGTGTGTGTGTGTGTGTGTGTCGGGTGTATGCGAGCAGTTGGTTGGAGAGGTCACATGTGATATTTCTCCAACTGGACGAAATTATTTGAGCTCCTCGGGGTGTCTTAGGCTCAAAACTCTTCTGCCTCTACGACGTCAACCTCGTCCAGGGCCCATCTGTTGGCACTCCATCCTTCCCCTGTTGGCATTCCACTCTCCCCTTGTTGGTACTCCACCCTCCTCCTGTCGGTACTCCACCCTCCTCCTGTTGGTACTCCACCCTCCTCCTGTTGGCACTCTACCCTCCCCCTGTTGATACTTCCCTTCGCCTGTTGGTATTCCCTCACCCTGGTTCCTGTTGCCTTCCACTGTGTTCTGTTAACATATGATAGCACTGTTTTAGGGCCTGACGTTGACACTTTCGTTGCTTCCCTTACCCGACATTCTTTTGCTACCGTTAACACCTCTCCGTTACTTAGGATGCAGACGTTGATCATCTCCCGTTAATATTACTGTTGCTGTTCTAACGTGGATAAAAAACTTCTGTTAATACGTTGTGACAAGAGACCTGATCATATGCTGCCGTTTGTCTAGGCTAGGGTGATGCTGTGATGCCTGATGCTGTTATTGTTCCCATTGATGCCTAATGCTGTTTCCTGTGATGCCTGATGCTGTTTCCTGTGATGCCTGATGCTGTTATTGTTCCCATTGATGCCTAATGCTGTTTCCTCTGATGCCTGATGCTGTTCCCTGTGATGCCTGATGCTGTTCCCGGTGATGCCTGATGCTGTTCCCTGTGATGCCTGATGCTGTTCCCTGTGATGCCTGATGCTGTTCCCGGTGATGCCTGATGCTGTTCCCTGTGATGCCTGATGCTGTTTCCTGTGATGCCTGATGCTGTTCCCTGTGATGCCTGATGCTGTTCCTTGTGATGCCTGATGCTGTTCCCTGTGATGCCTGATGCTGTTCCCTGTGATGCCTGATGCTGTTTCCTGTGATGCCTGATGCTGTTTCCTGTGATGCCTGATGCTGTTCCTTGTGATACCTGGTGGTGCTGTTCTCCTGCTTGGGTCATTAACAGTGGCAGTATCGAGGAGGAGGAGGAGGAGGAGGAGGGTGTACCTACCACCTAGACTGTGCCAGGACTGCGCCACACCTCTCCCGGTCTAGGCTAATCGATTTGCCATAGTCGTCTTCTTGTTGTGCTGAGGTCGTAAACCAGACAGTCTGCCACCACCACCGTCTTCATGGGAGTAATTATATCATTATTTTTTTGTTACATGACCTGACCTGACCTAACATAACCTATTATATCCTGTCCTAACCTAACCTAATCTAGTATATCCTAACCTAACCTAACTTACGCTATCCTGACTTAACCTAACCTTCACGTGGATATTTAATTACTCTTGAAGAATATAAAGACGTTACCTGGCATCCAAGTTTGGCAAGAGAGTGGTGAGGTTGGTGTTGTTGCAGGCTTGATGTTGGTGTGTTGGAGGCTTAATGTTGGTGTGTTGGAGGCTTAATGGTGGTGTGTTGGAGGCTTAATGGTGGTGTGTTGGAGGCTTAATGTTGGTGTGTTGGAGGCTTAATGTTGGTGTGTTGGAGGCTTAATGTTGGTGTGTTGGAGGCTTAATGGTGGTGTGTTGGAGGCTTAATGTTGGTGTGTTGGAGGCTTAATGTTGGTGTGTTGGAGGCTTAATGGTGGTGTGTTGGAGGCTTAATGTTGGTGTGTTGGAGGCTTAATAGTGGTGTGTTGGAGGCTTAATGTTGGTGTGTTGGGGAGAGTTTGACCAACACGGTAGACTGCCTGCATGAGTTACCATCTCACACACCATTCCTCCTCCCTCACCCCCTGCTGCTGTTGCTGGCTGTACTGGGGGTCATACAGACACTCAGACAACACCAGAGTTACATACAGACATTCAGACAACACCAGAGTTACATACAGACACTCAGACAACACCAGAGTTACATACAGACACTCAGACAACACCAGAGTTACATACAGACACTCAGACAACACCAGGGTTACACACAGACACTCAGACAACACCAGAGTTACATACCGACACTCAGACAACACCAGAGTTACATACAGACACTCAGACAACACCAGAGTTACACACAGACACTCAGACAACACCAGAGTTACATACAGACACTCAGAAGACGTAGGAGTTACATTCAGACACTCAGACAACGCCAGAGTTACATACAGACACTCAGAAGACGTAGGAGTTACATACAGACACTCAGACAACGCCGGAGTTACATACAGACACTCAGAAGACGTAAGAATTACATACAGACACTCAGAAGACGAAGGAGTTACATACAGACAGTCAGACAACGCCAGAGTTACATACAGACACTCAGACAACACCAGAGTTACATACAGACACTCAGAAGACGTAGGAGTTACATACCGACACTCAGACAACACCAGAGTTACATATAGACACTCAGAAGACGTAGGAGTTACCTATAAAAATACTATAATGGAGCGAGAGGTAGCGTGTTAAGGGTTGACCTCGTTTGGTTATATACGGTACAGCTGAAGGTCAGAGGTCACATGTGTGTTGATGCTGTATGTTTCTTCCTACTGTATCCTGCTGTATCCATTGCTGTATTATTTCGCTGTATCCATATGTATGTTGATGTTGTATTCTGCTGTATTCATGTTTATATTGATGGTATTTTTGTCATCGCTGCTGTATATGTTGCTGTAAACCAGAGATGTAGATGCTGTTTTTATTCCATTTCTGTATTATTGTGTTGTTGGGGAAGATGATGCAAGGAAGATGAAGTAAGTGATGTAATAACATGTGGCCTGAAGGTGAAGTGTGTGTGTGTCGGACGGAGAGACGGATAAAGTAAACGTTACATGGCACTAAAATTACACTGTCCGTGGGAGCAGACTTATAACACACACACACACACACACACCTTCTCCTCGTACACTTCCCGAGGCATCTTGAGTAATCTTGTTCCCAGGTAATTGGATCAACATCAGCAGTTTCCTCCTGGCCTACTGTAGTCTTCTTCTTACAAAGTGATCCCTAATTCACCTGCAGGCACACACACACACACACACACACACACACACACACACACACACACACGTACGTTGCCATGCGATATCTGTGCTCCTTGTTACTGCATCACGTTGAGTGTAATACGTTGGTTTATTGTCATTTAAACTGGTCAGAGTTCAAGGCCACTGTTGCTAAGAGTAATTTTATGTGCCATGGTGAGAACTTGGAACTGGGATACTGCTGGATAACTTCTAATAGAGGATGGATGGATATATGAGCGATAGGGGTTGGGTGTAAACGGGCTGCCTAGTATGGGCCAATAGACCCGCTGCAGTTTCCTCCATTCTGATGTTCATTTTATCTCCTAACGTTTACTCTTTTCTTCCCTTTACCTTCCTTTCTCTTTCCTTATTCCTCTCTTCACCCCTCTTCTCCCCTCCTTTCCTTCTCGTCCTATCCTCCTCTCACATCTCCTTCTCCCCTCTCATCCCCCTCCCCTATATTCTCTCCCCTCTTTCCTCCCATCCTCCTCTTCTTCTCTCCCATCCTCCCCTTTTCCCCACCCCTTACCTTTTCTCCCCTCCTCCCTCTCCCTTGCCTCCCCTCCCTCCTCTCCCTTCACCTCCCCTCCCCTTCCTTACTCCCCTTCACCTCCTACCCCTCGTACGCACCCTTGTCATACAGTATCATTTCTGTGTGTACATAATATTCCTACTCACGTTCTTCCTCGTGTTTGCATATGTACAGTATATAGCTAAGCGGTGTGTGTGTGTGTGTGTGTGTGTGTACATCCACCGCTAGAATGATTCACCACGAACAAAAGTTCTTTAAAAAAAAAATAGGTTAATTTAATTGAAATTGAAAAAGTTTATTTAACCAGGATAATATACAGATGAATAACAATAACAATAACAATATGGCTGAACCTAACGAGTGACGCAGCTGTCTTGAAAGTTACCTGATAATTACTATACATTTACCTGAGAATAATATTAAATTACACCAAAAATACGGTTTCATCTGATTTACGAAGTCTTATTTACTGCTAAACCTTTGACTTGGAAGAACACTCCATTAATAAGTTGTTATTCAGTAATTTGGTGATATTTTTGACAGTAATTGTGTCTTAATATCCTGTTATTATTATTATTATTATTATTATTATTATTATTATTATTATTGAGGATACAGCTCATAAGGGCGACACTCCATTACCTCACAATGACCTCGTCGACGTTGGTGAACTAACTTAACTAATCCTCAACTAACTCCTGCCTCACAAGTTATAGTTTAGATTACTTCCCGTGTCTCTCTGTGTCTCCTCTTCTTTTCTCTCTCTTCTCTTCTTCCTTCTTTCATTCATTCTTCTGGGTCTTCTAATCTCCTTTTCTTTTTCTCCTTTATTTCTTTCATTCATTCTTTTAGTTCTCCTTGATCTTTATTGCCTTTAATTATCTTCTCTATTTCACTCTTCTCTCTTTCCTTTGCTCTTTCATTTATTCTTCTAGCTTAAATTCTCCCTAATTCTCCTTCCTTCCTTCCTTCCTTCCACCACCACCAACCCACCACCACCACCAACACTACTACCACTATCAACCCACCACCACCACCACCACCACCAACCCACCACCACCACCACCACCACCACCACTATCCACAGCAAGATAACCAATACTCATCTCTCTTCAGTCAACACCTGAACTCCCAACTGTAACTCCTACCCGCTAACAGCCTCCATAAAGCACAGACAACATCCCTGGAAACGGAACTCTTGGGATTGCTGGAGGGAGGGGCGGTAGAAGGAGGGGAGGGCGAGAGAGGGAGTGGGGGGGGGGGGAGGGGGAGGGCAACATCCTTCACCGTCCGCTCGCCCGCCCACACTCGCTTGAGCAACCCCCCCCCCCCCCCACCCACCCGTTAAAAGGCCCTCTTCTGGGAGCATCTGGGAGAAAACTTGAAGTCAGACTCGCTGGAACGGAGACGTGAAAGGTATATCCTAATTTACTCCATGGAAAATATTGGAATGACTCCTTTCCGATTTCCAGGACCCGAAAATGTTCCCTTGGCTGGCTGGTTGGTTGGCTGGCTGGCTGGTTGGTTGGCTGGCTGGCTGATTGGTTAGCTGGTTGGTTGGTTGGTTAGCTGGTTGGTTGGTTAGCTGGTTGGTTGGTTGGCTGATTGGTTGGTTAGCTGGTTGGTTGGCTGATTGGTTGGTTGGTTGGCTGACTTGTTGGCTGGCTCGTTGGCTGGCTGGTTGGCTGGAGACCCGAGGTAAATCACTGTCAAGGTTGGGGGCTGGTATGAAGAGATGGTGGAGGTGTGGGGATGTAGAGTGTGTTTGAGTGGAGACCTTTAAGATTGAAGCCCTATAGATCTAGGCCCCAATCCTAATGGGTAGGTTATTTTGGGGCCCATCAGGAGTGGGGTCTATTTGCAAGTGTTATAAGTTCCTTGACAAGAAGAAAAATATACAGGTACATTTTTTTTTCTCACATCTTGTTGTAAATATTCTGCGTCTGTTTGTAAATCATCTTGTGTTTCATGGCTCGAGCATCTGTGTCATCCCCACGCAGAAGGGAGTGGAAAAAAGGGGCGTCTGGGGGGGGAAGGTCTTATGGCTGTTGACAGTGACCACAGAGGAAGTCACACCCACACCACGACAGACCCCTGCCTTTTCTTCTTTTTTCTTTTTCTTTTTTTTTTTGTAGAGGAAGGAGGGGTGAAAGAAGATTAGAGGTGGGGGAAGTTTAGTTTTTAGTTTAACAAATTTATTGGCAGAGCTTGTAGTACAGTTTGCCTATTCTGAGTAATTCAGTCAGGTCTTGACACTGAGGGTGGTATCACTTCTCACTGTCACGCAGGACAGAGGTTCACACACAAAGAAATACATCATATTCATTAACAACTATAAATGTATAGAGGTCAGATTCATATGGATAATGTCACTGTTCACTGCCATGCAGGACAGAGGTTCGTACACAAAGAGTTGCATCATATTCATTGACAGTACATATACATATATGTAAACACACACACACACACACATATACATACATATACGTATATACATACACATATACATGTACACGTACATATACATGCACACACGCACACATACATACATATACGTCGGTCAGATTCATGTGGGTAATGTCACTTTTCACTGCCATACAGGACAGAGGTTCGTACACAAAGAATGCATCATATTCATTGACACTATATATAGGTCAGATTCATGTGGGTAATGCCACTGTTCACTGCCACGCAGGACAGAGGTTCGTACACAAAGAAGGAAATACATCACATTCACCAGCAGCATATATAGGTCAGTGGATCACATACATTGGAGTCATATGTTAATTGAAGACTAATCAGTGTGGGCTAGCAAATTTGGGATAAACAGCAAGAATGTCCTCAAGCACACCTGATTCAATGAAGTAATTACATAGTTCAAGATACAGTAAGTCAGGTGGCCTGAAGTCTTTGACAGTGTCACATTCAATAATATAGTGTTCAAGTGTATGCTTTAAAGGTTTATCACAAAGTTTACATGCTGAGTGTTCCGGTATGGGTACAGCGTTACTAACTTGCCAGATGTGTCTGTATCCTAGCCTAATTCTGGCCACGACTACATCACATTGTCTGGTTCTGTCCTTGTGCTGGCCATACCGGTACCTCTTGTTACAAAATTTGTCATATTTACTAATGCTACAACTGTCAGGTCTCTCTGCATTTCTCACTTCTTCTAGATCAGAGTTCATGATTCTGACTTGAATGTTTTTAATTACGGCATTGGACAGACCAAGGTCACGGTCAACATTTTCTTTCTTACATGCCTCATTGGCCAGTCTATCAGCACGGTCATGATACCTGATTCCAACATGGGACGGAATCCACACAAATTCGATACGAAAGTTGTTCTCATTGGCAGTTATCACATTCCTTTTAATATCACATGCAACTTTAGACATAGAACCTGACGGGCTGTTCATTGATTTCAAAGCACTTTGAGAGTCACAGAATATCACCCCACCTCCATTTTCTTTGAGGTAGTCTGTGGCTAAGTAGATTCCAGTTAGTTCAGTTTGTGTTGTGCTGGCCCAGTTGTTCAGCCTTTGTTTGTTTGACACTATCATCTCTTTTTCTTTATATATTACAACTGCACAGCCTGTTCTACCTGTGTTTGTCTGCACAGAACCATCAGTAAAAGCATAACATTCACTTGATTTAATACTCTCTATGTGTCTGGAAGGAAGTTATAGTTCGGAAATTTAAGAAATTTAGGAGGAGATAAGAGAGGGCGGGCTGACCGCCTAGCTAAGCTAATAGTGTGTTAGGGTTGTGTCATGAGTTAGTTATTGTTTGTCGGTACAGGCACTAGACAGCCTACCCTGTCCCATATATGGGTGTTTTAAGGGCCTTATTTCATATTCCACCGACCCTACGTGCGGATGCCAGTCTAGGGAGGTTGTCTATTGCCTGGCCGTGTAGATCGGGGGTGGTAATTGACCTTTTGAGATTTGGTAACTTTTTGGGAACCATGTATGATTGTTGTCGTTATCTGGTGGGAGCCTTTGAAGGAGTTCTTGCTCTGGTCGTTCTATGTTAGCCAGATTCTGCTGGCCAGGGTGTGCAGCTGCTGGTTGATGGGTTTCATTCTCAGGTCTCAATGTACCTCGGCTGTGGTTCTGGTGAAGGGGTATCATTCACTTGTGACGAATCTTAGGGCTTCATTTTGGACCACCTGTAATTTTAATATTTGAGTGGTGATCATAGTATGAAGAGGTATTGCTGGGTAAGTTAATATCGGTGTGATAAATGATGTCACCAGGCGGAGTTTTATTTTCTCAGGAAGCGCTTTAGAGCGGTTTAGTTTTCTCAGCTCTCTTCTTGCTTTTTCCTTCCTGCTCCAACCCTCTCACTCTCTGACTACGACTTACCCTTCCCCCCCTTTCCTCCCTCTTTCGTTCCTCCTTCCCCTTTTTCTTCTCCCTCTCGTACACAAAGATGTATTTTTTTGGGTACGAACCTCTGTCCTGCATGGCAGTGAACAGTGACATCACCCACATGAATCTGATCTATGTATATATGTGTAGGTATGTGTATGCATATGTGTGTGTATGTGTATATGTATGTATATATTGAATTGAAAAAGAATTGAATTGAAACAGTTTATTTAGCGAGAAAAACACAGATACAGATTCCCCTATTCTTCTTTCTCCTCCCTGACCTCTTTCTCCTCTTCTTCATCTTCCCTTCCCCTAACTCATCCTCCTTTTCCTCTCCTAAGAAATTTCATCGTTTTCTTCTTGCAACTTCCTCCTTCGTTCTTCCTTCCTCCTTCCTTCCTCCTCGTCTTCCTCCTTCGTGTTTCCTTCCTTCCTTCCTCCCTCCTCCCTCTCCTCCCCCCCTCCCTCTCCTCCCCCCTCCCTCTCCTCCCCCCTCCCTCTCCTCCTTCTTAGTCTCTTAATCTCTTAGTTAATCTCTTTAACTGTTCTGTCTCATTCTCTCTGTCTCACCTTTCAGTCTTTCTCCCAGTCCCTTTTTTATCTCCTCTCTCACCCATTTCAACACCTATTAAACCCTTTTTCATAGTTATTTTAACATTTTAAAATTATTTGACCCCTTTCTTTCTTCAAGTTTTATCCCATTTTACATTAGAGTATTTTATCCCCTTTTTTTACAATATTTACCCCCTTTTTAACACTATTTCACCCCTTTTTTATTATTATTAACCCCTTTTCAATAGTATATGACCCCTTTTCAACATCATTTACCCATTTTTATTACATTACTTTACCCCTATTCAACATTATTTCACCCCTTTTTTAACATTATTTTACCCCTTTTTTAACATTATTTACCCCCTTTTCAACGTTATGTACCCCTTTTATACAGTATTTTATCCCCTTTCATCATCATTTATCCCCATTTTTACACTAGTTTGCCCCCTTTTCACCTTTCTTTTGTATTCTTACCCCCCTCACTGACCCCATTTCAACCCACCCTTTGCAAGCCAGTCAACAACCTTCTCCTATTCATCCGTGTGAGACCCTTTTCCCCTTCCTTCACCCTTTTCAGATTTCTTCTTTCATATCCTGTCTTTTTTCTCCTCTGTTTTCTCATCCTATTTCTACCTCTGGTCTGTCTGTCTGTCTGTCTGTCTGTCTGTCTGTCTTAACTCATTTCAGTCACTTTTTTAAATCCTCTTTCAACCTCTTCTCTTTTCGTTTGCGTTTCCCGTCTTTCTCCCCCTCCTCCTTCCTTCACCCCCTCCTCCCCTCCCCCCCCTCCCCTCTCACTGTGCCTCTTCTCCTCATTTCTTTATCCTCCCTGGGTTATCGACGTCTCCCGCTATCATTTTTATTATCTTCCTCTCCTCCATCTGTACTCACCACACTCTCCATTTCTCTTCCTCCTCCTCCTCTCCCCCTCTCCTTTCATCTTCCCACCTTCCTTCCTTTGCTCCTCACCTTCATTCTACCTCTCCCAACCTTCTTACCTGTTTCCTCTCCTCTCTTTCCTTCGTCCTCTCCCTACCTTCCATCCTCCTCTCCCCGCCTTCCTACCTCCTTTATCTCCCCACCTTCCTAACCTGTTTCATCTCCCCACTTTTCTTCCTCCTCTCCTTTCATCTTCCCACCTTCCTACCTGCGTCCTCTCTCCACCTTCCTTCTTCCCCTCCTCACCGCCCTTCCTTCTCTCTCCACCTTCCTCACACCACTTCTTTATTTTTATTTGTTATTTACCTGTTCGTAATAATTACTCTTCCGTGTGTTATATACCTTTCTTAACTCCTTCCTCCTCCTCGTCTGCTCGTATAACTTTAAGACGGGGACCCATCAATACTAGGGGCCCATCAAGACTGGGGCTTAACAATACTGGGGGCCCATCAAGATTGGGGGCCCATCAATACTAGGGGCCCATCAATACTAGGGGCCCATCAATACTAGGGGCCCATCAATACAAGGGGCCCATCAATACAAGGGGCCCATCAAGACTGGGGCCCATTAAGACGGGGAGACCCAATAAGACTGGGACCCATAAAGACTGGGGCTCATTAAGACTGGGGCCCATCAAGACTGTGACCCATTAAGACTGTGACCCATTAAGACTGTGACCCATCAAGAATGGGGCTCATTAAGACGGAACCCATTAAGACTGTGACCCATTAAGACTGTGACCCATTAAGACCGTGACCCATCAAGACTGTGACCCATCAAGCCTGGGGCCTACTAAAACGGGGACCCCACTAATACGGGGACCTATCAAGACTGGGGCCTATTAAAACGGGGACCCACTAAAACGGGGACCCATCAAGACTGTGGCCCATCAAAACTGGGGCCTATTAAAACGGGGACCCACTAAAACGGGGACCCATCAAGACTGGGGCCCATCAAGACTGTGACCCATCAAGACTGTGACCCATCAAAACTGGGGCCCAGCAAGACAGTCGTAACCTCAACACGAGAATTGATTAAATAGCTTCACTTGAGACATAATCAGACTGTCCGGATTGAATAAGAGCTAATCAGACCAGCTTTAGTGCCCGTGATCAGAGTCAGATTTACCTGCAGTCATGGTGTAGGGAGAGTGGTACTGGCGGGAGAGACAGGGAGAGTGGCACTGGCGGGAGAGACAGGGACAGTGGTACTGGCGGGAGAGGCAGGGACAGTGGCACTGGCGGGAGACACAGGGACAGTGGTACTGGCGGGAGAGACAGGGAGAGTGGCACTGGCGGGAGAGACAGGGACAGTGGTACTGGCGGGAGAGGCAGGGACAGTGGTACTGGCGGGAGAGACAGGGACAGTGGTACTGGCGGGAGAGACAGGGACAGTGGTACTGGCGGGAGAGACAGGGACAGTGGTACTGGCGGGAGAGACAGGGACAGTGGTACTGGCGGGAGAGAGCGCAGGGACAGAGTGGTACTGGCGGCGAGAGTGCCACGACGGGAGGCGGAGTGGCACTGGCGGGAGAGACATGGAGAGTGGCACTGGCGGGAGAGACATGGAGAGTGCCACTGGCGGGAGAGAGAGGGAGAGTGCCACTGGCGGGAGAGACAGGGAGAGTGCCACTGGCGGGAGAGACAGGGAGAGTGGCACTGACGGGAGAGATAGGGAAAGTGGCACTGGCGGGAGAGACAGGGAGAGTGGTACTGACGGGAGAGACGGGGAGCGTGTCACTGTATGGAGAGACAGGGAGAGTGGTACTGACGAGAAAGAGACAGAAAGTGGCAATGAAGGAAGCCTGGAGAGACAGGGAGACAAGCTTCAAGACGCTGGGTACGAAAAATGTATTTGGAGTGAAAAAAGAGAAGAAAGGAAGAGGAGGAGGAGGAGGAGGAGGGGGAGATGAGAGAGGAAGTTTGGAGGAAGAAGCGTCTTAGGAGAAGGCTACAGTATAGTTGGTCGTGAAGGTTGAGGTGTGGGACGGACACGTTAAGCAAATGGAAGAGGAGGAAAGGGAGGGGTGGACAACGTTGAAAGATATAGATATTGGTGGAATGGCAGAAAGAGGAGAAGTAGACCAAAAGTGTGATAAATATACGGCGAAGAGAGAAAGAGTGTGAGTGTGTGTACAGTACGTCTCTCTCTCTCTCTCTCTCTCTCTCTCTCTCTCTCTCTCTCTCTCTCTCTCTCTCTCTCTCTCTCTCGTGTGCGTGTGTGTCCGGTGCTCTCCTGATCCTTGGACTGGATTAATTACCCCACATGTAAACAAGACTTAATTCCACCACTCCCTCTCCTTCCCTCCCTCTCTCTCCCCCCGTTTCTCCCTCCCCCCCATTTATCCCTCTTTCCTTCCCTCTCTCCTTCACTGAGGCTTCCACTCACCCCTTCCTGAGCCACCTCTCCCCCTTAACCCTTCGTAAACCACCGGTGATTCTGGCTACTGCTCACTACTCTTTTTAGTTTATATTTTTTTACAAAGCTTGGAGTACAGTTTGCTTATATATATATATATATATATATATATATATATATATATATATATATATATATATATATATATATATATATCTTGATAAAATCACACGGGAAAATGGAAACAACGGAGCACCTGTGTCAGATTCAGGTGGGTGATGTCACTGTTCGCTGCCATGCAAGACAGTGGTTCATATACATTGGACGTCATATTCTAATTGAAGACTAATCAGTGTGGGCTAGCAGCAAATTTGGGATAAACAGCAAGAATGTCCCCAAGCACCCTCAACTCAATGCAATAATTACAAAGTTCATGATACAATAAGCCAGGTGGCCTGAAGTCTTTGACAGTGTCACATTCAATAATATAGTGTTCAAGTGTATGCTTTAAAGGTTTATCACAAAGTTTACATGCTGAGTGTTCCGGTATGGGTACAGCGTTACTAACTTGCCAGATGTGTCTGTATCCTAGCCTAATTCTGGCCACGACTACATCACATTGTCTGGTTCTGTCCTTATGCTGGCCATACCGGTACCTCTCGTCGCAAAATTTTTCATATTTACTAATGCTACAACTGCCAGGTGTCTCTGCATTTCTCAGTTCTTCTATATCAGAGTTCATGATTCTGACTTGAATATTTTTAAGTACAGCATTGGACAGACCAAGGTCTCCCACGTCCCCTTAACCCTTCTCCCCTTAATTCCCCCTATTAACCTTTTATACATCATCGACGAGTCTAACACACTGTTCACCCCTCTACCCACTCTCAAGCCACCGTAGCTCTCTGATGGTGTTACTTATCTAATCTGTCTCACGTCCCTCTCCCCTTCCCCTTTGGTCCTCTGTTACTGGGGCTGCCCTCATGATATTATCTCCCTGTCCGGGGCCACACCTCCCCCTACCCTTTGAATCCCTGGAAGCCTTATAAACCATCGTCATCTTATTTCACTGTTCACACCGAGGACTTCCCACCCGAGATTGGTAGACATGGTGTTTGAAAGTAGATACCATAGGCCTGCCTGACAGCACTGTAGGAGCAGTAGAGATACAGCACACTTGGTGGGTACACTTGAGGGCAAGATGAGCGACTCTCTGCACTCTACCACCTTTATTTCCTCAACTGTAAATGTAGATACCTGTACTCACTCATAACTGGGTAAACTGGAGGTACTGTGGGCGCGAACCAGCGACCTTTGGACAGGAGGGAGGCTCTATATCCTAGATGTATTAAACCAGTTGATGTAACGACTGCTCTGCTCAGTTTCGTCTCCATCGTGTGTCTGTCCCGACCAAACGTGAAGGCCGAGTAACAAGGATCAGTTATGTACCGGGCTGTATCGTGACAGCAAACATCACCTTGTGGTCAAGAAGGTCACTTGTTTACGAAACTAAACCGCATGTATCTGGCCTTCATATCCTAAGATGGTTCTACACTCCACGTGATGATCAGAGTCGGAAATAAACATCGTGAGAGGCTGCAGCGGGTAAACAGGTGGGCCGCGCGTAATTGATTTCATGGTTTAAGCGGAAGGTGGTACTTTTGATAAGTCAGTTGAACATGACATTGGTTTATCAGATGGTATTATTTCAGTTAATATAAAAAGACTCACCACCGAGTTCTGGTTGTAGCTGAAGGTGTGTTACTCAGTTTACATTGTTACAGCTTAGGGCTTACCGTAAGGTGAGGGGAGGGGGGAGTCACCGAGGTGGAAGCCAGGTAAATGCGAGCCCAGGAGACCTTCACTTGAGGCACAAGGTGGTTGGGGTTGTTACAGGTGAAACTGGCCCCTTGTCTTTGCAGTTCTTAAAATAGCCTAATATTGGCTTACCATAACGGAGCCACCATAACACCGCATTGGTAACACTGGCTCACCATAACACCGCATTGGTAACACTGGCTCGCCATAACACCGCATTGGTAACACTGGCTCACCATAACACCGTATTGGTAGCACTGGCTCACCATAACACCGTATTTGTAACACTGGCTCACCATAACACCGTTTTGGTAGCACTGGCTCACCATAACACCATATTGGTAACACTGGCTCACCATAACACCGTTTTGGTAACACTGGCTCACCATAACACCATAGTTGTCACACTGGCTCACCATAACACCATAGTTGTAACACTGGCTCACCATAACACCCTATTGGTAGCACTGGCTCACCATAACACCCTATTGGTAACACTGGCTCACCATAACACCCTATTGGTAGCACTGGCTCACCATAACACTCTATTGGTAGCACTGGCTCACCATATCACCGTATTTGTAACACTGGCTCACCATAACACCATAGGGGTAACACTGGCTCACCATAACACCCTATTGGTAACACTGGCTCACCATAACACCGTATTTGTAACACTGGCTCTCCATAACACCATAGTGGTAACACTGGCTCACCATAACACCGTATTGGTAACACTGGCTCACCATAACACCATATTTGTAACACTGGCTCACCATAACACCATAGGGGTAACACTGGCTCACCATAACACCATATTTGATAACACTGGCTCACCATAACACCATAGGGGTAACACTGGCTCACCATAACACCATATTTGTAACTGGCTCACCATAACACCATAGGGGTAACACTGGCTCACCATAACACCGTATTTGTAACACTGGCTCACCATAACACCATAGGGGTAACACTGGCTCACCATAACACCATATTTGTAACACTGGCTCACCATAACACCATAGGGGTAACACTGGCTCACCATAACACCATAGGGGTAACACTGGCTCACCATAACACCGTATTTGTAACACTGGCTCACCATAACACCATAGGGGTAACACTGGCTCACCATAACACCGTATTTGTAACACTGGCTCACCATAACACCATAGGGGTAACACTGGCTCACCATAACACCGTATTTGTAACACTGGCTCACCATAACACCATATGGGTAACACTAGCTCACCATAACACCGTATTGGTAGCACTGGCTCACCATAACACCATATTTGTAACACTGGCTCTCCATAACATCATAGGGGTAACACTGGCTCATCATAACACCATAGTGGTAACACTGGCTCACCATAACACCGTATTGGTAGCACTGGCTCACCATAACACCGTATTTGTAACACTGGCTCTCCATAACATCATAGTGGTAACACTGGCTCACCATAACACCGTATTGGTAGCACTGGCTCACCATAACACCATATTTGTAACACTGGCTCTCCATAACATCATAGGGGTAACACTGGCTCATCATAACACCATAGGGGTAACACTGGCTCATCATAACACCATAGGGGTAACACTGGCTCACCATAACACCGTATTGGTAGCACTGGCTCACCATAACACCGTATTTGTAACACTGGCTCACCATAACACCGTATTGGTAGCACTGGCTCACCATAACACCGTATTTGTAACACTGGCTCTCCATAACATCATAGTGGTAACACTGGCTCACCATAGCACCGTATTGGTAGCACTGGCTCACCATAAAACCATATTTGTAACACTGGCTCTCCATAACATCATAGGGGTAACACTGGCTCATCATAGCACCATAGGGGTAACACTGGCTCATCATAACACCATAGGGGTAACACTGGCCCACCATAACACCGTATTGGTAGCACTGGCTCACCATAACACCATATTTGTAACACTGGCTTCCATAACACCATAGGGGTAACACTGGCTCACCATAACACCGTATTGGTAGCACTGGCTCACCATAACACCATATTTGTAACACTGGCTTCCATAACACCATAGGGGTAACACTGGCTCACCATAACACCGTATTGGTAGCACTGGCTCACCATAACACCGTATTGGTAACACTGGCTCTCCATAACACCATAGGGGTAACACTGGCTCACCATAACACCGTATTGGTAGCACTGGCTCACCATAACACCATATTTGTAACACTGGCTCTCCATAACACCATAGGGGTAACACTGGCTCACCATAACACCGTATTGGTAGCACTGGCTCACCATAACACCATATTTGTAACACTGGCTCACCATAACACCGTATTGGTAACACTGGCTCTCCATAACACCATAGGAGTAACACTGGCTCACCATAACACCGTATTGGTAGCACTGGCTCACCATAACACCCTATTGGTAGCACTAGTTCACCATAATGCCATATTAGGCTACAGTGGTGACGGTCACCCAGGGGGTAACGTTACGGGTGATATAAGAACTGGAAACAATGTAAACAATTAAATTCGTTATGATTGGTTAGTAGACCATGAGATTCATTGTGATTGGTTAGTAGACCATGAGATTCATTGCGATTGGTTAGTAGACCATGAGATTCATTGTGATTGGTCGGTAAACTATTAAATTCTTTTTGGTTATAAAGTGAACTATAAGATTGGTCAGCAAACTATGAAAGTCATTGTAATTGGTCAATATATTATGAAATTTGTAATTAATCAAATGAATCACTTTACCTGGCTTAACCAATAGGATTTAGGGCCCCTGTCTTAACGGGCCCCATCTCTAATAAGTCTCAATCCCTATAGAACTCCCCCCCCCCCCTCCAACAAGAACCTTACCTATGCTATAAACCATTTGCATTTTCCTCTGCTCTAATTGACCCCCAGTCCTAATATATCTCGTCGTTCTTAACATTTCCCTAATCCAAATAGTTACGATGAGAGGGAGGAGGGGGTTGGGGGGGGGGTGTGGATCAGGGTAGTATCAGGACTAGGGTCTATAATTTGACACTACAGCGTTAAGTACAGGTTACAAAAAAAAAAAAAAAGCCTCACTGGGGAAAAAACACATCAGGGTGCTTGGGAAAAAAGTCCGAAATGAGATACTGTTTTTTTTTTTTCTCTGTTTCTGAAATAGTTGTTTTAGGTGTGAAAAGTATGTATCTTGTACTGTACCTCGTCTGCCAGGTGAACTATTTAATACTCATGATAATAGATAAATTGACAGCTATTGTCTGTCTATTGTTCTTCTATTGTCTATCTATTTACTATCTATTGTTCTTCTATTGTTCTTTTGTTGCTTATATTGTTCTTCTCTCGTTAATCTATTGTTTAAATTGCCCCATCTATTGCCCCATCTATTGCCCCATCTATTGCCCATCTATTGCCCCATCTATTGCCCCATCTATTGCCCATCTATTGCCCCATCTATTGCCCATCTATTGATTTTCGGCTTAAATATTCCACCGGGTTGACTGTCGACACAAGCGAGTCCCCGGTGATTACGAGAACAGAAAGCTTGTTAAACGGACTGCTAATTATGGGCGAAATTGCTGTCGAGGAAGGTAATTCAGTTAGCTCCTGGCAGGTTAATTGGTCCGGTAATGACGAGCGTTGACTAATTCCCTACCTGGACTGTGTGTGTGTGTTTAATAATGCATCAGTGGGCAGGTGGGTAGGGGGTAATGTTGGGGTGTGTAATAATTAATCTAGAACAGGTAGGGTTCAGGTGTACTAGTGTTTCCTTGATTATCTTAGTTAACCTCTGTTATTTCTGGTCTAACCTAACCTAACCTCCCTCCCTTCTCTTCCTCTTGTACTTCCCTTATTTCCTCTTCCCCACCTCCCTCCCATCCTCACCTCCCCCTTCCTTCCCCCTCCCCTTCCTTCCCCATCCCCCTCACCCAGTAAGTCAACTCTTAGCAGCCTTTTATGGACCATATAATAACTATGCAAATAATCCCCCCCCCCGCCCCCCCTCCGGCTGAATTATGCCTGGTCCTCCCTCACCCGTTACCTCCCACTAGTGCCCGTTACTTATGGCTGTGACGGAGGCTGCCATATACTGAGTTATGTTTTACTATTACTACTTTTACCTATTACAACTGTTATTACTATTGCAATTATTACTCTTCCAATTACTACTACTACTACTACAGTAAAATAGACAATAATAATAATAATGATAATAATAATAATAATAATAATAATAATAATAATAATAACAATAATAATAATAATAATAATAATAGTGGCGAATAAACCAAAGTACCATAATCATGTCTGAGGGTTGGCGACCACTGTCCTCCACTCCGAGCGTTTTCGGGCTGTTTTTACCAATCCTCCGAGATTTTACTGTCAGTGTAATTTGTTCTTAATATTCGTATAAAACACCACATTTTAAGGTCCTCCAGCCTCTCTCTGGTCTCTGCTGAAGGTGTCCACTCTTCTGACCCATACAACTGTCCTTGCCATATAAAGCCTTTCAACAACCTCATTCTGAAATTGAAGTTATTGTCCCTTTTCATTAAGTCTTTTAGATTATTAAATGTTGTGTTTGCTTTACCTATTCCTGTTTTGATTTCCTTCACACATCTACCATCACAGCTAATGTTCCCTGTTGTCAACCATAATTTTTTTTTTTAGGATTTTTTTCTATTTGGAAACAACCATTACTGTCGTCTTTACAGCACTAACCCATATTCTTCACCTTCTTCCTTTAATGTGTTCACCAGTTTTTGTAACGCCTCTTCACTCTCCGTTATAAGAGCAGTATGAGAGCGTGTATTTTATTTTACTTTATCACAAACTTTTAGTCATTCATTGCTATTTATAACTTCTCTCATTAAGAATTCTGAATATATATTATACAATGTTGGAGATAAAACACAGCCTCGTCTTACTCTCTGTCTGACTTTGAATCAATAAGTTCATTATGTACTAACCCTGCAGCCCCCTGTTGACAGTAATGATTTTTCAGACATAATATCTCCTTCATTAATGCCATTTTTTTCCAATTCCTATGTAAGTTTATTGTATTTTACCTCATCAAAAATAAGAAAGCAGATATACAAATTTCTTTGGACCTCTAAAACTTTCACTCAAAATTCTCAAACCAAATTACCTTAATAGCTTTTCTAGTTAGTTTCCATTCCTGAATCTGTTTGACTCTTCAGATAGCTTGCTTTCTCTTCTTAATTTCATGCTCCGTAAGAATGTTTTTAATAAAACTTTGCAGGCTTGACTTATTAAGCTAATTGTTTTTAAGCTGGGTGAACTCTAAGGCTCCTGGCTTTTTAGGTAATAATTCAAATATTTATTTTTTTAAATCACTGCGTGAATAATGACAAAAATCGTGACAAAATTTAATATCTTAATATACCAGAAGATAATGTCATAACCTCGATGATATCAATAAATAGTTTTGCTTCACCCTTTCACGCTCAGTTTTGATAAGTGGCCGAGGGGGGAATAATAAATGACTGAGGGCAAGATAATATTTGGTGTTTTATGGTGAGTGGCGGAGAGGTGGCGCCCGGTGATGGCATTGAGATACAGAGGGGGGTGACCCGGGTTATGTTTTATGTGCTGCTGCTGTCACTCGGAATTGAGTATGACGATCATCCAGCTATGATGCAATGATATAACTTATTAAGGATGTCACCTTCGTTGGTGAGCTCTGAGGTGACCAAAGAGGCCGATACGGGATGTTGCACATGTGGAGGGCTACATCTAGTGCGGGAGGGGCGGCGGCAGCGTCTTTCCGGCCCTGGCGCTTGTCTAACTCGAAGGTATTGACACCTCGTGTGGTACTTCTCCAAGCGTTACGGTGTGGAGTGATCGTCACACACACACACACACACACACGAAACACCGTATGCATGTTTATTCAAGAGATTTGTCCCGTTCCCCCGAAGGCTTGTGGAGTGGCAAGTCTCTCAAAGTGGCGAGTAAATAAAATCTTGTTTGGTGGATGCGGTTTATGTTCACTGCTCCCACGGGACAGGAAGAGGAGTGTGGAATACTGCAGGTACTGTGAGCGGCTGTCTGCTGCTGCTGCCGGGGCAGGAGGACGTGTGTACGTCCTGTGGGTGTAGGTCGTCTTTGTCGTCGAGTTCTGGAAATATAACTTAGTGGTGGTGCGGCCTTTGGGAAATCTAAATTTGTGGTCTTGTGGCCCTCTGTTCGTGTGGCCTCGTGGTCGTGTGGCCCTCTGGTCCGTGACCTTCTGGTTGTGTGACCCTCTGGTCGTGTAGGTTTCTGGTCGTGTGGCATCTTGGTCGTGCGGCATCTTGGTCGTGTGGCTCTCTGGTCATTTCGTATATTGATCGTGTGGCCCTCTGGTCGTGTGGCCTCTTGGTCATGTGACCTTCTGGTTATGTGGTCTCTTGGTCGTGTGGCCCTCTGGTCACGTGTCCTCTTGGTCGTGTGGCCTCTTGATCATGTGGCCCTCTGGTCGTGTGTCCCTCTGGTTGTGTGTCCCTCTGGTCATGTGGCTCTCTGGTCGTTTCGTATATTGATCGTGTGGCCCTCCGGTCGTGTGGCCTCTTGATCATGTGACCTTATGGTCATGTGGTCTCTTGGTCGTGTGGCCCTCTGGTCACGTGTCCTCTTGGTCGTGTGGCCTCTTGGTCGTGTAGCCCTCTGGTCGTGTGACCTCTTGGTCGTGTGGCCTCTTGATCATGTGGCTCTCTGGTCGTGTGGCCCTCTGGTCGTGTGGCCCTCTGGTCGTGTGGCCCTCTGGTCATGTGGCCCTCTGGTCGTGTGGCCTTCGGATCTTGACGTGTGTACTGTACCGTTCCTGTGTGGTCACTGGACTTGAGATATGCAGTACAAAGAGTGTTGTTCTGTACACATCTGCGTCACCAAGCAAGAAGACACCACTTTGACTGCCCTTTGGATTAGCTCCGTCATGGTGATGTCAACAGTGTTTTGCAGATGTCAACGTCGTCTCGGGTGTACACAGAATGTCAATTTAATTTATTTTAGTGTCAGTGAACCTCTGAATTGATAATTTCACTACTTTGCGTTACAAAAGTTCCTTCTTGTCGCCCTAAAAAGGTCATCTGTGTGTGTGTGTGTGTCACGAAATATTACTTTAAAATAAGATATAAAAATATTGGTTTAAGGTTTTCAACTCAAACAAGTGAAGATCATAGCTTTTTTTTTTTCTTCAGTAACCACGACACAAGTAAGACAGGCAAACATTACGGGGAGGAGGGAGGGCATCAATTATAACAACGTAAACACCCATCGTGAATCAGTGAACCTTATAATGCCAATAAGGTTTTAAATACCGTTGGTCGTGATCCAGGCAGCCAAGAGGAAGATCAACAGCTTTTAATCAGCTCTCGGTGAATCTTTAGATAATGAGGGAAGAATCTCAGGTGGAAAATTGACATTAACGCCTCGCCACACATCAAGCTTGTGAAGGGGTCGGCGGACGAGAGGCAGCGGGGAAAACAACCTATTGAAGTCTGGTGTGTGTGTGTGTGTGTGTGTGTGTGTGTCCCGGGCGACGCTAGATTGACGTACACCACGACCACCAGACGAACAACACGAAGGGAATCATAGTACAGGTAGGCTACGAGTACAGTGGGTTCAGAAATAGGATGTGGAGGAGGAAGATAGGGAGGAGAAAGAGGTGGGGATTTTTGATTTAACATCTTTATTGTCAAGTCTCACAAGAAAAGTATCGTTAGCCATGGGGTCGATGTGATGAGAGGCTTTACGAGTAATGTTACTCGACCTTTGAGCATGATTGAGTATATACGTTTTAGAACGATACATACAGTAATATAGCTTAATGGCTTTCTTGTTATATTGAAATATGTAGTACATCATACAAGGACGACTCCCTCCCCGGGGATGGCCCAATTCAGCGCCGCCAATTCAGCGCCGCCGTTTCAGCGCCGCCGTTTCAGCGCCGCCGTTTCAGCGCCAGCCCATTTCAGCGCCAGACTATTCAGCGCCGAAACCTTTCAGCGCCTGTGCGTTCCGTTCAACTCAGAAGCTATCTGTCTTTCATTAACGTGGTATAACACTGTATGCTACACTTGATTTATATTATGTTGTATTCAACTTATTAATATTTGGTTAGGTTAGGTTAGGTTAGGTTAGGTTAAATCAACCAATCCAATAAATATGTATGATTCTTTGAAGAAATTATTGATTTGGTGGCGCTGAAACGGTGGCGCTGAAACGGTGGCGCTGAATAGTCTGGCGCTGAAATGGGCTAGCGCTGAAACGGCGGCGCTGAAACGGCGGCGCTGGAATGGCGGCGCTGAATCGTACCCTACCCCCCTCCCCTCATCCTACCCCCATATCTAGCGGTTGTTATGGCGAGCAGGCGTACCAAGTTATAGTGATGCACTGGGGATTATATCAAAGCGTTTCGACTAGAGTTTCAAATTGTAGCGACGAAAAATCTAACGATATTTTTTTTGGGGGGGCTGTACATCTGACCTACATGGAGATGATTAGTGGCAGCATCCTCAGTGTTAAAATCTGCCTCAACTACTCAGTGGGGATGAGGTGGGGCAGGGTGGGCGAGGTGAAATGTGAGGGGCGGGGATCAGGTGTGGTCAGGGATGAGATATGCCCAGGGAGATGTGGCCAGGGAGGAGATGTGGCCGGGGATAAGGTGTAGCCAGGGATGAGATGTGACTAGGGATGAGTGGTGGCCAAGGAGGAGATGTGACCAGAGAGATGTGGCCAGGGAGGAGATGTGGCCAGGGATAAGGTGTAGCCAGGGATGAGTGGTGGCCAAGGAGGAGATGTGACCAGGGATGAGGGAGATGTAACCAGGGATGAGGGAGATGAGATGCTCGTGGGGATGGTAGTACGTCACCTGTGGGAGGGCTTGGGGTAGGTAGGGACGTGACCCAATCAACTTCCTTCACCTCGCACCTTAAAACAAAAAAGGCCTCTAACGTTCTCCTATCCCCTCCCTTAGCCACCCATAACCACCGACACTTTCTTACCCCCCCCCCCCCCCCACACACACCCTCCTACCCTCTTCCCGATCCATCAGGCTCCACTTTATATGATAATGCTTAATTTTCCGGTTATTTATGTCCGTGTCGAGGTGTGTAATCATTCGGACGTTTTTATATCCCACGTATTATATGTGTGTGTGTCTGTGTGTGTCCTGTGCCCCTAGTGTTTATCGCCCTGGTGAAGATTCTCGGTGGTAAATGTGATGGATGTGTGCACGCAGCTGCCACCACACTCCTTCATCTTCAGGTAGGGTACTGGGGGAGGGGGGGTGGATGATAATTCTACGTGGGATTGGCGGATCACATGAATTTTACACCCCTTAGTATATTTAATGTGATGGTTAAAAGCCCTAATCTAACCCAACCCTTTGTGGCAAAGGGTTGGGGGGGGGGGGTATGGCTGGCCAGGATGGTGTGTGTGTGTCGGCGAGGGTGACGAGAAAAAAAAAAGATCCCTGACTTTGTTAAACCTTATTTGAAAAACAAAACAAAAAACTCCATCACATGAAAAAAAAACACAGTCAGTAAGGTCAGTACAGACGAGGGAATTAGTCCCAATAACAAAAGCAAAAAGAAGCATAAAATAATAACGAGAGAAATTATTATTCTATTTTCCTATTCTTATGTATTAGTCACCAGCACCGCCACCCTCGCCTCTCCTGATCTGACTGAAGATGTTGTTGTACGTCATACGAGCATCAGTGTTAATAATATGATACCCTAAATACACCCGAGGCTGACGCTCCAGAGTGCCCTTAAACGCGGCTGCTGCTCGACAAGTAGACCCTTAATTTAAGTGGCCCTTGACGCTTGAGTTACGGCACCTGTTCCCTCCCTCACCCCTTCCTTCTCTCCTTCCCTCCCTCCCCCCCTCACCCCTTCCCTCCCTCTTTCACCCTCTCCCTCTCTCACCCCCTCCCTCCCTCACCCCCTCCCTCCCACACCACCTCTTTCTCTTCCTCCTCTTCTGTTCAACATCGCTTCCTCTTCCTCCTCATCCCTTTACGCCTCCTCCTCCTCCTTCCCCTTCCCTTTCCTACTCCGCCTCTTCCGTCCCACACAGCCTCCTCCCTCCCACACACCTCAGTCCTTCCCCCTTTCTCCTACATCCTTCACTATCCATTCCCTCCCACATCCTTCACTATCCATTCCCTCCCACATCCTTCACTATCCATTCCCTCCCACATCCCTCACTAGCCATTCCCTCCCACATCCCTCACTAGCCATTCCCTCCCACATTCCTCTCTACCCATTCCCTTCCACATCCCTCACTACCTACCCCCATCCCTCACTATCCATTCCCTCCCACATCCCTCACTAGCCATTCCCTCCCACTTCCCTCACTAGCCATTCCCTCCCACATCCCTCACTACCTACCCCCATCCCTCACTGTCCATTCCCTCCCACATCCCTCACTACCTATTCCTTCCTACATCCCTCACATCCCTCACTGCTCACTTCTTCCCCACATCCTCCACTACCCACTCCTTCCCTCTCCTACATCCCTCACTACACCCATCCTTCCCTCTCCCACTCCTGCTCTCTCCATCCCACACGGTGTCCTAAACTGAGTGGGCCTCTTGTCTCACGCTTCCTTATCACTGCCATCATCACACACACACACACACACACACACCGGGATAAAGACCCTCAATTACGACCCGGCTGCTGCTTGTCAATTAAGGCCGTGGTCCCCCATCAGTAGTAAGGAGCAATCGTCTCTACAGGACACGGCCGTAGAAGTGAGGATATCCCCCCCCCCCCTAGCTAGGTCTTGGGGGTCCTTTCCCGCCTGTGTGATTAACAGTCGATGTCAAGGAAAATATATTTTTTTTTTAGGAGATGTCCTTGAGGGATCTGTTTGCGTCCTTGGTGTTGGAGCTGCTTCTTGAGATTAATTCCTCCTGTAGGCGGGATAATACTCCCCTTCAGGTGTTGTCTCGAGGGATGTTTAGATAAGATGATAGTTGGAAGCCGTGGTATGGGAGGGGAAGCACTGGTATTCCCGTCGCCTCCCTTCCATGGTATGTGAGGACTCTGGCTGGCTGAATCGTTTATGCGGTGGAAGAGATAAAGATATAAAAAAAACGTTTCATTATGCTGTGGGACATTCTTATGGCTCGCCCTCATGTTAATGAATTGGAGAAAATGGTCTGAGGAAACCCAGGCGACGTTCTTATCGTTCCTACCTGGTGCCGTATTTGTGTGTGTGTGTGTGTGTGTGTGTGTGAACCTCGGAATAATGTTCGAGATTCGCTAAATAAAAAAGGTTAAATAATTTAGTAATATAATGTCTAGACACTGAAAGGTTTTTACGTTGATATTTTCACATCATTGAAGATAAAAAAAATAATGGAGTTTCAGAGCTTTTTGGACGCCATTATGTAGGTGACCCTCAATTTTTTTTTAACGTACGAACCTTCTGATAATCTTGACCCCCTTGGTGTTAAGACGGGTGCTCTCCTCTCAGGTATTGGGGGGGGGGGGTGAGGGGGGTACTTGAAGGCCAGGTGTGGTGAGTGAAGGGGAGGCGGTGTGTGGGGGTGGTGAGGGAGGCGGAAGGATGTATGGAGTTAGGGATGGAGAAGGATGTGTGAAGGCGGGAGAGGGAAGGAGTGGGAGAGGGATGGAGTGGGAGAGGGATGTGAGAGGGAAAGAGGGGACAGTGAGGCTTGTGGGATCGAAGGAATGGGTAGTGAGGGTTGTGCGGGAGGGGGGGGGGGAATTGGCAGTGAGGGATGTAGGAGGGAATGGAATGTGGGGGGTATTGAGGAATGTGAGGGGTGGGTAGTGAAGGATGTGGGGTGTGGGTAGTGAGGGATGTGGGGTGGGGGTAGCGCGTGGGGTGGGGGTAGCGCGGGGGGTGGGTAGTGAGGGATGTGGGGGGTGGGTAGTGAGGGATGTGGGGGTTAGGGTGTGTCAATTTTGTCAACATGTTAAAAATCAAATTTGGTAGTCAAAATATTGTGCCTCTTTATGTCTAAACTTGAGATTAGCAAACAAAAATTAATTGAAATAACCCTCACCTACATGAATTATACCTTAAAGTTTCAAATATCAGTATTTCAACAAATTAATGAGACTTGATTAGAATTATTCACTTGATATTAACTAATCTCATGTAAGCATATGGATTATGGAGTATTTTATGGTTCTATAGCTTGTGTACAATATGCATGTCAGAACATGAACATGAACAGGCTCTCCGTGTGGGACAGTTTAATTCTTGTTTTGACTTGTACCAAGCGTGAGGATAAGGCGCCCGGCTCACTCTCCTTCTAGATATCATAGACGGTGGTTTGATCTCATTGCACTTGCACCTACTCTACCAGACGAATTCTACATTTTAATTATTGTAAGTAGGGCATATTGATTGTCGCAGTTACTTATATCATTGTATAAAACATTATGTTCTAAGAAATTATTATGTTATTTCTGTTACAGCATTTTTGATAAACAAATTGATATTTTTTGAAACAACAATTGAATTATGAAACATTGAAATATTTTTCTATTTGTCAGATAGTGTGAAGATGTCAAAATTGAAGACAAGAAGTCAGTTGTCAC
This sequence comes from Homarus gammarus, assembly GCA_958450375.1. Lineage (NCBI taxonomy): Eukaryota > Metazoa > Arthropoda > Malacostraca > Decapoda > Nephropidae > Homarus > Homarus gammarus. The sequence goes on from CAUDMG010001828.1 coordinate 1,975,401, forward strand.
CCCACTTGAGCCTGCTAGTTGGTAAAGGGAAAGAGCTTCCTGTATCAGAACTTCCAACAGTGAGAGACATGCTAAGATTAGGGTTACTCCTTCGAGAAAAAATGCAAAGGACAGAAGGAACTATACAGATAAAGAACTCATAAATGACATGATAGTCCCTCTTCTGCATCAATGGACAAAAGCTAATGCACTATTCAAACCACCTGTGATTAATCAGTGTCGAACTATTGAGCTAAAACTAACGAAATTATGGCACAAAGCAGTTGAAACATCACTTGGTAAAGGAAACTTGGCCAGGAAAAATGAATTTCTGCACACACTTGATACTCTGTTTGACATTTTGACCTGCAAGTGCTCCATACAATTATGTTCTGAATCCAACTGTTCTCACTCAGGTAAGAGAGAAAATAATTCCCACATTGATTGTGGTTGTCCTCGTGAAAAGAAGATCCCTGTTTTAGAGCTTGAATTTATAAAGGCACAGAGGACAAAGGCAGAAGGCCAAGGAAGTATGCAAATGGGTTCAATAGATTATTCAGAAACAAAGAAGCAGATTGCTAATGCCAAGAAGAGAGAACAAATCCGAGAGAGGGAACAAAAGAAGAAAGTGAAGAGTGAAGAAGCCATCCAAAGAGAGGAAGAGCTGTGTCAAGATGTTTATCACTTCTTTGATAGTTCTTCTGATGAACAGGAAGCAACATCAGATGATAGTTCCAAAGAGCCATCTGAACCTTTACCAAAGAAAATGAAATACAACACAAGAAATATTTCAAACATTGCTTTAGCTAGTATTCGCCATCATGCTGGACTTCGTGAGGCTGCAGAAATTGCAACTGCCGCTTGGATAGATGCAGGCCTCATCAGCCGAGAGGATGTATCTTTGGTGATAGATCATAATAAAATTAGAAGAGCACAAGAAAAAATAATGAAGGAAATATCTGATCAGCATGAAAAAGATTTAAGCGAGGGAGGGCTCTCCTGTCTTTTGTTTGATGGAAGAATAGATGACACAAAAGTTTTGCTAGAAGTAGAGGGAGTGAACAGAAAGTTTCCAGGTCTCATCAAAGAAGAACACTACTCTGTCTGTTCTGAGCCTGGTGGTCGGTTTTTGTTTCACTTTGCTCCCGAAACTGAAGTAGAAGGGAAGAAACATGCAGAGGTCATTGCTGATCATATTTTATGTTGGGTTCAGGAGAGAGGACTTGGCAGTTCACTGCAGGCTGTTGGTGGAGATTCAACTGCAGTGAACACCGGATGGCAGGGGGGTGTAATGACGCATTTAGAGAAAAAACTAGGAAGAAGACTTGTTTGGATTGTATGTGATTTACATACAGGCGAGCTACCTCTTCGTCATCTCATCCAGGAACTTGATGGTCCTACAAAGAGCAACAACAAGTGGTCAGGTCCCCTTGACATCATGCTGGATGAAGCAACACAACTAGAAATAAATACAACCTTTCCAAAGGTCGAAGTTGGCCCTCCCCTTCCGGCGTTGTCTGAAGGAGTCATCAAAGATCTCAGCACAGATCAATCCTATGCTTATCGTATTGCCCAAGCAATAAGATCAGGAGAAGTGCCTCAGTCATTGGCTCTCTTGGAGATTGGACCTGTCAGTCACAGCCGTTGGTTAACTAAAGCTCTTCGTTTCTGCAGGATTTGGATTTCCAAACACGAATTGAAGGGCAAAGTGCTGAAGAATTTGAGGTTAATTGTTGAATTTATTATTGGAGTTTATCTTCCCCAGTGGTTTAGTGTGAAACTTAATCCTATGTGGGTGGATGGGCCCAATCGCCTTTTGTTTCAATTGCAGCTAGTAAGAACACAGAGGAAGGTAGTGAGGGACATCGTGTTACCTGTGGCAAGAAGGTCCGCTTGGTATGCTCGATCAGAAGCAGTTTTGCAAGCAATGCTTTGCAGTCAATGTACCAATCTCCGAACCGAGGCTGTAGAAGTCATTCTAAAGATTAGAGGAACGCTAATAGATGACGACCAGTTGGGAGACTGTTCGTTTCATTGAAGAAAAGTTCCCCCAATAAACGTCAATGCCACCAAATTGTCAGAATTGGTTGACTTGAGTTTGGAAGTCTTAGAGCCACCATTGACAACAAGTCTAACTTGCCAAGAATTGAGAAACCTTAAAGAGACTCCAATGCAGGTGCCGAAGTGGCCTTCCCACACTCAAAGTGTGGAGAGATGTGTGAAAATGGTCACAGAAGAAGCGGGGCCATATTTACAGCCACGAGAGGCGAGAAGGTTACATCAAAGCACAAATAGCAAGCAGACTACTGATGACAAGAAACCAAAGCAAAGAGAGTATGAAGGCATTGGTTACTTTCAAATAGACTACGGATAATAAAATATAATAATTTGAAACTTGAAACAGTAACATGTGTGCAAACGCTGGTTATGTTATAAATTCACAAATATGTACATTTAAAAATCCATTTGATGTAGGTAGGACTTATTATAAAAAAAAATTTATGCCAGAATATTGTTTTGCATGCTTAAAGACTACAATAAATTGCTACCAAATTACTCGATTTTCAATTTAGCCAGTTCACCCCCTAAATTGACACACCCTAGTGGGGGTGGGAAGTGAGGGATGTGGGGTGGGGGTAGCGCGGGGGGTGGGTAGTGAGGGATGTGGATGGGGAGGTCCGGGTACAGTAAGTGGTTTGTCTTATCCGGAACTGAAAGTAAGTTGTTCTCTCATCAGGTGACTCCGTTGATTCTTTAAACAAATAAAGTACAGCAGTCGTAATGTTCTCAGATATTAACAACCCCTCTCTCTCTCTCTCTCTCTCTCTCTCTCTCTCTCTCTCTCTCTCTCTCTCTCTCTCTCTCTCTCTCTCTCTCTCTCTCTCTCTCTCTCTCTCTCTCCGTACCAAAGGATGGAAGGAGGAAGTCATAGGGAATAAGGAGGAGAAGGAGGACCACCTCTCTCATATATCAGGTATCAAAGCGTCTGTAGGAGGCACCCCCGAGGTAACACAACTCCCAGGGCGTAAACACTTGAGTAGTCCCCCCCCCCCCCCCTCCCTTCACACACACACACACAGAATGGTGGTGGTGGTGGTCGAGACGGTATCCTGAGCTCACCTGAGACGATTCGTGGACTGAAGATAACGAGTGTGGTTGGCATATGTGGCACAGGTGGGATATCAAGTACCTGTTGTTAAGAGGCTCAGAGACACGTCATGCTCTTAAAGTACCTTCTCTTAGTGCACACACACACACACACACACTGTATACACACACAATACACTTACACAATATGCACACACAATACACACACACACACACACTCACTGTATACACACACAATACACGTACACAATATGCACACACAATACACACACACACACGCAAACACACACACACACACACACACACACGCACACACACACACACACACACACACACACACAGCCCAGTCCCAACCATTGTAAAAATTATCAATAACTTGTTATCAACCAATGTATTCACTCCCAGTCAATCTTACCTTTCTGCACTGTCACTGTGTTGAAATGCGCTGTAGTTTGAGATTCTCCCCACCTAATTATTATATATCATATTTGTATCACATATGTTACTTGTATATTATTTGTATATCAAGAGACCCATTCCCCAATTATGTAACTGTATATTTTCAGCCTTCCGGCTGCCATGCTCTTTCAATAAACCGTTAATTATTATTATTATTATTACTGTACACTCACACACACACACACAGGTGGTAACTTCCTGGTGTGAGTGATGCGGTAGAATGGGGAATACTGGTCCAGTGAGAAACATAGGTGTCATATGGATAGTGAAGGAGATTTTGTGTTACTATGAAAATATATTTACAAGACACCCAGCTGATGAGATATCGGAGATCTTTGAGGGATAACCCGACCCATTTCTTCAATATCTTCGTAATCAGTCAGGCTGTGTGGGTTATGTTGGCTCGTGGGAATTTCCTGGTAGCAAAAGCTTTGTTGATCAGTTCGACACACTTGAGCCCTTGGTGGGAGATCGAACTGTAGGGGAGGTTGGAAATCGACGCCAGGTAGAGAGGAAATGTGAGAGGGAGGAGGTGAGACACTGAGCGTTGTGGTGTGTGGTCGCGTGTCAGGGCTACCTGGCGACACCTGACACGATGTAGTGCCCGATACTGACTACCTGCCGTTGTAAGGTGATCCCCCCCCCCCACACCATACACACCTGACGCACACCTACCAACTCGCCTATTTTTGCACTTAATAACGTTCTCGTCAACCTTCCTATGCACACACACACACACACTCTCTCTCTCTCTCTCTCTCTCTCTCTCTCTCTCTCTCTCTCTCTCTCTCTCATATTCCTTAGACACCCCTTAGTAATTAGATACCCCTTTAATCACCCTTTGGACACCCTCAGAACAACAACCAACAAGTCACCTCACACACACACACAACAGCCCTCGAACACCACCCGGGACTCTTCCGACATTGGCTCTCCTTTATTACCAGTCCTTCTGTAGTGCCACTTATAGAAGGCATTGGCGGCAGCACCACAGGTCACGCCAGGTAAGTACAGCAGCAGTGGGCCTCAGGGGGTGGGGTGGGGGGGGGGGTGGTGTCAGTGCCGGGAGCGTTAGTGCTAATGGACCTTAGTTCCATAGCCACAGTACAAACGTTGACACAACAGGAAACTTCAAAAAAGTGATGTGATTTATTTACTAATTTTTATTTATTTTCATCCTTTTCCTATTGGAGAGAGAGAGAGAGAGAGAGAGAGAGAGAGAGAGAGAGAGAGAGAGACGGCGTGTGTCGATCTCACTTGCTGACGCCAATTAGTAGCTAGGGCATGAGACGGAGACAAGTACACCCTTATTCTGCAGGGTGAGACTCATCCTCAATTAAGAAATACTCTACTACCACTCGCTTACTTGGCCCGCGGCTCAGTTTAATGACTTGTCCCGAGTGAGCGTCAAATTTAACTCTCTCTCATCTCAGCCATGTCTGTCTTTCTGTCTGTCTGTCTGTCTGTCTTTCTGTCTGTCTGTCTCAAGCCAAATAAATCTCAACAAAGACAAGATGTGATCAGATTCACTACCGTGTCATCTGACCCCTTAATTACAGGTGTTCTCAGGTACGCTGCTAATTATGGACAGGCACTCGACTCTTCCCCGTATAGCTTCCCCTCACACTAACCTGACTCACCTGTGGGAGTCCCTCACAGGTGTCAGCAAATCGAACATTATTTTTGTGAGGTTTGGGAATATTAAAGTAAGTGTGTGTGTGTGTGTGTGTGTGTGTGTGTGTGTGTGTGTGTGTGTGTTTTTCCCAAGAACCACAGATCTGACAGATGTGATTTGAAGTAGCGTTATTCATCACCAGCCACCTCGCCTAACCTAACCTAACCTAACCTAACCTAGCCTAACCTAACCAAGTAGAGGCCAGGTATTCCCGCGTGTTGGTAAAAAAGGTTGAAGGGGGTATGGGGGGTTGGTTACTTGGCAGCGTGTCTGAGGCAGTGGAAAGGGTGTGGTCGTGGTGGTTTTAGTGGTAGTGTGGTCGTGGTGGTTATAGTGGTAGTGTGGTCGTGGTGGTTATAGAGGTAGTATGGTCGTGGTGGTTATAGTGGTAGTGTGGTCGTGGTGGTTATAGTGGTAGTGTGGTCGTGGTGGTTATAGTGGTAGTATGGTCGTGGTGGTTATAGTGGTAGTGTGGTCGTGGTGGTTATAGAGGTAGTGTGGTCGTATTGGTTATAGTGGTAGTGTGGTCGTGGTGGTTATAGTGGTAGTGTGGTCGTGGTGGTTATAGTGGTAGTGTGGTCTTGGTGGTTATAGAGGTAGTGTGGTCGTGGTGGTTATAGTGGTAGTGTGGTCGTGGTGGTTATAGTGGTAGTGTGGTCGTGGTGGTTATAGTGGTAGTGTGGTCGTGGTGGTTATAGTGGTAGTGTGGTCGTGGTGGTTATAGTGGTAGTGTGGTCGTGGTGGTTATAGTGGTAGTGTAGTCGTGGTGGTTATAGTGGTAGTGTGGTAGTGGTGGTTATAGTGGTAGTGTGGTCGTGGTGGTTATAGAGGTAGTGTGGTCGTGGTGGTTATAGTGGTAGTGTGGTCGTGGTGGTTATAGTGGTAGTGTGGTCGTGGTGGTTATAGTGGTAGTGTGGTCGTGGTGGTTATAGAGGTAGTGTGGTCGTGGTATGGTAGAAAGCTCCTTCACTCCCCTTTATCCCTCCCTCCTTTACTCTCCTTCTACGTATAGTTCCCCTTCGTTCGAGTAAATCATCTCTTCCTTCCTTCCTTCCTTCCTTCCCTCCCTCCCTCCCTCCCTCCCTCCCTCCCTCCCCCTACCCTCCCTCCTTTCCATCCTTTCGTACCATCCTTCCCTCCCACCCATCCTTCTCTCTCTCCCACCCCTCCCTCCCCCCCTCCCTCCCCCCTCCCTCCCTCCCCCCCTCACCCCCCTCCCCCCCTGAACAAGCTCAACAACCCCCCCCCCCCCGTGTCTAATGGGGTGTGGTTATCTGATGTAGATTTCAGTGGTTACTCATCATCCTCATATCCTCCTCTTCCTCCTCCTTCCTTCTTTCTCCTTCCTTCTTGTCTCTCCCTTCTTCTTCTTCCTCCTCCCTTGACCATGGTTCCAGGGGCTTGTCTTGTTCTCTCTCTCTCTCTCTCTCTAATGGTCCGTGAGATATCTCCACTAATTCCTCCTTCAGATACTACAGGAACAGCCTGACGAGGAGTAGACGGGGAGCGCCCTTCAAGTGACACATCCACAACCCTGTTTTGGACCTGTATAGTTGTGTGTGTGTGTGTGTGTGTGTGTGATGATGTTTCCTTTGATGGGTTTGATTGGCTTGTGCGATGAGCCTCTCCCTCCCTCCCCTCTCCCACCCTCTCCCATCCCTCCCTTCCCCATTCCTCCTTCCCTCCCTATCTCTGCCTGTCCCTCCATCCTCTCCTCCCTCCCCCCCCCCTCCGCTTGTTTGCTCTGGGTGATTAGAGAATTGAGATGATTGGCTAGTGGGGAGTAAAGGACTGGGAATTTGGCTGTTTTGATTGGCTAATAGGATACAGCGAACGAGATTGGTTTTGATTGGCTAACTTACTAATAAGGTAAAACTTAGGACCTCGATAATTGGCACACATTATCAGGCGATTGCGATTGGGTCGATATGCTGGAGGGACAATTCACACCCCGTATATAATAATTAATTGGCCCACGTTTTGGTGTGTGACATCAAAGAGGCGGAAATGGGGAAATAGGCAGTTAAATAATTAAATAAAGTGGCAGGGAAATCGTGGCCTCGGGTAATTATATGTAATCAATAGGCTGGTGTGAGAGAACCGGTGATTAGCCCATTATAGGTCGTTCAGCAGTGAAATAGGGAATGTATAAGGCAATTACACTTAAAATAGGGTGGATGGCTGCGATGAGGTTTAGTGAAATGGTTGTACGAGGAGTTAATAGGATCGATACCGAATGGAATTGGGAGAAATATGTTTGGGTAAAAGTATTAATTATAACTAAATGTGACAGACAGACAGACACAGTAATTAACTAGGCATTCAGGAAAGGTGTCAAATCACAGCTGGATTTTGGATTACCTTTTTCCAAATTTTGTGACCCACATATTTTGTCCTTTAAAACCCCCACCCCCTCCTTCCCCTTCTTCCCTTCTCCTTCATTCTCCCCTCTACCTTCCCCCTTTCCCCCTCCTCCTCCCCACAATCCCTCCTTCTCCCCTCCCTCATCTCCCCTTCTCTCGCCCTCCACACCCCCCCTCCTTCTGCCCCCCCCCCTCCTCCTCCTCCTCCTTTGTTAGCAGATACAGCCCCTCTCTTGTCTGTTTCCAGGTTAAAGAAAACTTAACGCAAGAGAGAGAGAGAGAGAGAGAGAGAGAGAGAGAGAGAGAGAGAGAGAGAGAGAGCAATGCAATGGCGTCATGGAGAGGAGAGAAATATTGTAATAATTTTATTTAGACACAATATTACAGGTACAGATATAATTACGGGGGGGGGGGGTTCAGTAAGGCAGTAGTACAGAAATGCTGCTAAGGATTAATGGACATTGTAACGTTAAGTGATCGTGTAGAACATAGTAAGTACAGTAAAGAGACGCTTCTTAGTACTGTACATCACACACATTATAACAATTAGAAGGGAAGGGGTTAATTATTTATTTAATCCACATCACATCAAGAGAAATGCATGATAATTACTAAGTACTTATTCCATTGTTGGCAAAATTTAACCATTGTTTTTTTTTTTCCTCTCCAGGTATGGCTGATGACGTGGGCGTGGCTGGTAGGCGTGCCTTCGTGGGTGGACTTTTACAGAGGCTGTAAACATTGTGGTAAAAAATCATGTTCATCAGAGGTTGACGAGTTGTTAGTCACAGCTGGGGTAGAGTGGTGGTGATGGTGTGTGGTGATGGTGTGTGGTGGTGGTGTGTGGTGATGGTGTGTGGTGTGTGGTAATGGTGGTGATGGTGTGTGGTGATGGTGTGTGGTGGTGGTGTGTGGTAATGGTGGTGATGGTGTTTGGTGATGGTGTGTGGTAATGGTGGTGTGTGGTGATGGTGTGTGGTGATGGTGTGTGGTGGTGGTGTGTGGTGGTGGTGTGTGGTAATGGTGGTGATGGTGTGTGGTGGTGGTGTGTGGTAATGGTGGTGATGGTGTTTGGTGATGGTGTGTGGTGATGGTGGTGTGTGGTGATGGTGTGTGGTGATGGTGTGTGGTGATGGTGATGGTGTGTGGTGGTGGTGTGTGGTAATGGTGGTGATGGTGTGTGGTGATGGTGTGTGGTAATGGTGGTGATGATGTGTGGTGATGGTGTGTGGTGATGGTGGTGTGTGGTGATGGTGTGTGGTGATGGTGTGTGGTAATGGTGGTGATGGTGTGTGGTGATGGCGGTGTGTGGTGATGGTGTGTGATGGTGGTGATGGTGGTGTGTGGTGATGGTGTGTGGTGATGGTGGTGTGTGGTGATGGTGTGTGGTGGTGGTGTGAGGTAGTTATGTGTGGTGGTGCTAATGTGAGGTGGTGGTGGTGTGTATGGTGATGGTGTGTGGTAGTGGTGATAGTGTGTGGTGATGGTGTCTGGTGTTTGTAATGATGTGTGGTGGCGTGTGGTGAAGGTGTGAAGTAGTGGTGTGTGGTGGTAGTGAGTGTGTCGTTGTTGTATATTTTTGTGGGTTTTATTGCACGCAAATACTGTTATATACTTGGATACACACACACACACACACACACACACAGAATGAACAAATACACTTTACAAAATACAATTACATGCATACTGTTTCCACACACACATTACTAATATCCTGCGATGACGGCCGGAACTACGTCATTTCTGCCCACGTATTTAAAACTGTGCGAGTATTACCCATGACACACTGAGGACCCACCCTCCCACCCCCACCATCACATCCCCACCCTCGCATCTCCACCCTCACACCCCCTTCCTCGAATCCCCACCCTAGCATCCACACCCTCGCATCCCCACCCTTGTATCCCCTCTCTCACACCCCCTCCCTCACACCCCACCCTCACACCCCCTCCCTCACACCCCCTCCCTCACACCCCCTCCCTCACATCCCCTCTCTCACACCCCCTCCCTCACACCCCCTCCCTCACACCCCACCCTCACACCCCCTCCCTCACACCCCACCCTCACACCCCCTCCCTCACACCCCCTCCCTCACACCCCCTCCCTCACACCCCCGTAATTCAGGTCACGGTTTTACAGATGTATAGTTTAAGTTTCTTCAAGAGTTAGGACTCTGCCGGGTGTTTTCATTGTTGTATTTCACTTGTTACATCACACAGTACATGAAGTCTTATTATACATAAACTCATTGAAATGGTGGTTGTATTATCAATGTTCGTGTCTGTTTATACCCCCCTCCGCCCCCCCCCCTCCCACAACTGTGTATATAGGAGGAGGGGGATATGGATTTGTGCAGCCCAAGAAAAAAAATATCGCGTTAGCCCCAGCTAGTGTTATGTTCCGACGCCCTTGATGAAAAATATGGGTAAAGTTCCCCTTCAGATTTAGTGAACTTTGTGGTTCGCGTCTGAACCACCAAAATTTGTGTTTTGTTTACCAGTAGATGGCGAGTATCCCTGTGTTTACACTTTGTACTATTTCTGTCACTTATCAATGGTCGAGGCACTAGTGCATGGGTGCGGTCATTATTAAGAATCGTAGTGCAAGCATATATAGAGCTGAGCTTGCATGAAATGCGCAGGGCTTCCATACACAACAAAGTCTGTATAGTAGGCGACTTTAACCTTGGCCAAATAGATTGGACCGACCTTACGGGTAACTCAGAATCAGAGGATTTTCTCGAGACGATCCAGGACTGTTTCCTAAGTCAACATATAACCGAACCCACACGGGGTAATAATATATTGGATTTAGTTTTGTCAAACAGAGAAAACCTCATTAGCAATGTCGAGGTAGGGAACGAACTTGCAAACAGCGATCACAAAGAAATTCGATTCCAGTTAGATTTTCAGGGCAGACGTAAGGAAAATTCCACTAAAGTACCAGATTTCAGAAGGGCAAACTTTGACAGTTTAAAGAGGCAGCTGAGAGAGGGGGTGTCGCGCTTGGCCGTGAACCTGACAGATGACACCGACCTGATAACGAGATCTGAGATTGCCGAGTTCCACGACAATTTAAATAGTGAGTTACTTAATGCACAAAGGCAGAACATACCATACAAAAAACTCAGATCAAACAACAATGACCCTAAATGGATAAATAATTATTTAAAGAACATCATTGGCCAAAGGAAGGCTATAGGTAGAAGGATAAATCGTGGCGAAATTCACCTCTGGGACTATTATAGGGTATTGGCGAGTAGGGTTAAAACCGAGATAAGGAAAGCAAAGAGGAATAATGAGGTAAGGATAGCAAGGGAGGCAAAGACAAACCCCAAAGGATTCTACCAAATGTACCAAACTAAAACACGAGAAAAGATTGGACCAATACGGTCAGACTCCGGCGAGCTCACTGATAACGACGGAGAAATGAGCAATAATTTGAATAAATATTTTTCAACAGTTTTCACCAGCGAAAATTTAAACATGATACCCGAGGCACCGACTCTATTCAGAGATAGTGAAGAAAACAAATTAAGTGAGATAGTAGTGACTAGTAACGATGTTAGTAAGCAAATAGACAAACTAAAGCCTAATAAGTCACCTGGTCCCGATGAGATATTTGCCAGAGTATTAAAGGAATGTAAGGAAGAGCTTAGTATGCCCTTAGCAAAGTTGTTTAACATGTCCTTGAAAAACAGGTGTAGTACCAGAATCCTGGAGGATAGCGAATGTAATACCGATCTTCAAGAAGGGGGATAGATCACTATCCTCTAACTACCGCCCAATCAGTCTAACATCAATAGTAGGCAAATTACTGGAAGCATTCATTTCAAGCTCTATTCGAAATCACCTGGAGAAGTCACACACTTGTCAACCCTCAGTGAGACAGGACGTGCCCCGAAGGCGCTCCCGGTTTTAGCAGCCAGGCCGAGTCTGTTTGGCCCTGCCACTCCCCCTGCTATACCCCAACGCCCTACCAGCCTTACTACACCAGGATCGATTCAGCAAACATTCTAGTGATTAGTGAACGATTGATTACGGAGCAGTGCAATAAGTGATTACCATACAGTGCTCGATAGTGCACCCCAAGGAAAAGTCAGACAGTGGGCACTTTATCGGTCCCCTTTAAAGTGCCAGTGACAAGGACCACCGCGGTGTTTACATATATCGTGAAAACTGTGTCGGCGGCCCCAAGCACCAGGGACAAAGACCCACGGTCTTTACGACTGACAAACACTAACAGATGTCTACCAGTGTCAGTGTCCCTCAAAGTGCCGCCAGTGACAAACACTTCCGTCCGCCCACAACAGATTTCAACAGATGGCCACCAATCACTTACTCCCGACGCACTCTGTACCATCTAAAGCGTGGGAACGGTTATCCTGATGGCAGTGTTATCGCGCTACTCAAGTCACTAAACCTATTCCACGCGCGGAGCCGTAGACAAGGCCGTCATGCACATAAGCCCATTAGAACCGTAACCTCCACTAGGAAACCGGAGAAACCCACCCCTGACAGACCATACCACCACACTGAAGTTCCACGGATATGGTATGATCTCCCGTCTTTACTGCTATCCAACGTCACTTCCCTAGCTAACAAGTTCGACGAGCTGGCAACTACAGTCAGGTCAACCGCCGCGAGCGTCGTTGCCATATGTGAGGCCTGGCAAATTGTGCCTGAAACGTGTCATATTGAGGGATATCAACTCTTTCATCACCTTCGTTCACAAAGACGCGGAGGGGGCGTTGCCCTCTTCTGTCAAGATGACCTACGCCCGTCACGCCTGGATGTTCAAGTCCCAGCAGATGTGGAAGCATTATGGGTACGTGTCGTGCTAAGAGCCCACCCACGCAACACTGCTTCCATTATAATCTGTGTGGCATACCATCCGCCTCGATCACCCACCAGAGACACTCTTATCAATCATCTCATCACCACCTCAGACCACCTCAGAGTTAGGTACCCATGTGCCAAGTTAATATTATGTGGGGATTTAAATGAAATTGACACCACTGATATCCAGGACCAGCTATCACTATCACAAGTTGTGACCTTCCCCACACACGGTCAAAATACCCTGGACCTTATCTTAACTGACTTAGCGGACCAGTACCAACCACCTCAACCAATGCCTCCTATCGGGTGTAGCACACACTTATCAGTGCTCTGGTCCCCAGCTGCCACTCCCACTCAAGTACAGAGACCCTACATCAAGACCTACAGGCCGATTACTGACTCTGCAGTGCGCCTCTTCGGGCAGTGGATAGTTCACCATCCCTGGACTGAAGTACTTAGCGTGGATGACGTGGAAACCAAATGGATAAATTATACCAACACCACCACGCAAGCTCACCACCACTTCTTCCCCGAGAAGTCCGTCAGATCTCACCCAGCTGACTTGCCCTGGATCACACCTCGGATCAAAAGACTTATGCAACAGAGAGACAGAGCCTTTCATCTCAATGACCACATCCGCTACAGGTCCCTTCGCAACCGAGTCATCCGCGAAATACGCACTGCAAAGAAGTCCCACTACCCAACCAAATTACAACACCTGAAACAGACCAACATCAGTCAATGGTATGGTAAGCTTAAAGAACTCTGTGGACTAAACAATAAGACACACCCCCTCCCCTTCCTTAGCCATCTCACTAGTGTTGACGCAGCTGAGCAAACAAATAACCATTTCGCTACTATATGCCAGACGCTCCCACGGCTTGACACAACCACTCTCCCTGCTTACCTACCAGCCTCCCTTCCCACTGACTTAGTAGAAGAATTTGACGTAGCAAAACGCCTGGACAAACTAAAATTAAAACGCTCTACCACCCCCATTGACTTACCAATGAAACTCTTCAAGGAGTTCTCCCCGGAGCTTGCTAAACCCCTCTGCTCCATCATCAATGCTTCTCTCAGTCAAGCCAGATGCCCAGCTGACTGGAAGACCTCTTATGTATCACCAGTGCCCAAGTCAACCAGCCCACAATCCTTAAATCAGCTACGACCTATTGCAATCACCCCAATACCCAGCCTAATCTGTGAAAGTTTTGTGTTCGACTGGGCTTATGCTGATATTGCAGGAGTCGTAGACCCTCAGCAATTTGGCAACATGAAAACTTCCTCCACCACTCACTGTCTTGTCAGCTTTCTCGATTACATATACCGCCATCTCGAGAAACGAAAAACGTCTGTAGCTGTCGCCTTCATTGATTTCACTAAAGCGTTCGACCTAGTCGACCACAATATAATCATCAACAAAGCTATTGACCTCGGGCTTCGAAGAAGCCTCATACCATGGCTTACAGACTTCCTCAGTGACCGACGCCAAGCTGTACGCTTCCGAGGGGCTGTCTCCACCTTTCAGTCACTCACCTGTGGCGTCCCCCAAGGCACCAAGATGGGACCACTCTGCTTCCTTATGCTCATCAATGATGCCCTAAGAGAAACCCCTGCTCGCTGGAAATATGTCGACGACTCCACCATTGGGATCAGCGTCAACAATTCTGCTCCCAACTATACCGCCCTTCAGGATTTATTGAACAGTCTCCAAAACTGGGCTACCAACAACCATGTCACCATCAACCATACCAAGACCATGGTTATGCACATCAACCTCTCCTCCGACATTGTCCCACCTCCTTCCATTACTCTAGGTCCGAACACACTCCAGGTCGTAGATTCCACGAAGCTCCTCGGCGTCACCATAGACAACAAACTAAATTGGAAACCACACGTCAATGAAGTTGTCAAATCCTCCAGTTTCCGTCTCCACCTCCTCCGCCGACTCAAGTCCCTCGGAGTTCCTGCACACGAGCTCCTCAGTGTTTACACAACATTCATACTTCCCAAGCTCACCTATGCCTCCCCCACCTGGTCTTCCTCCCTAAATGCCACACAGCGTAAACACCTAGAAAAAGTGCAAAAGAGGGCATGCAAGATTATTCTCTCCTCCTCCTACTCCACATATCAAGAAGCGCTCAACACACTGACCCTTTCGACTCTCACTGACCATCACCACGACCTCATCTGCAAATTTGGTAAGAAGCTTCTACACCATCCCCGACACCGGCTCCTACTACCACCCGAGGTCCCTTGTCCGAGAATTGCTGTTCGACACCACAACCGCATCCAGCCCATACGTGCACGAACTGATCGCTATAAGAACAGCCCAGTCCCAACCATTGTAAAAATTATCAATAACTTGTAATACTGTAACACTGTCACTATGCTGAATTGAACTGTAGTTTGAGCTTTTCCCCATCTAAGTTGTTATATGTCTTATTTGTGTCACTTATGTTACTTGTATATTATTTGTAATTCGTAACCCACTCCCCAAATATGTAACTGTATATTTTCAGCCTTCTGGCTGCCAAGCTCTTTCAATAAACCGTTAATTATTATTATTATTATTAGATTGATCAATGATTCCCAGCACGGCTTCACAAGCGGACGTTCTTGCCTAACTAATCTATTAACATTCTTTTCATCAGTTTTCGAATCAGTGGACGAGGGGCACAATTATGATGTGGTATATCTCGACTTTAGCAAAGCCTTCGACAGAGTACCCCACGAAAGACTAATGAGAAAGGTAGAAGCTCATGGCATCAAAGGTGACATCCTTAAATGGATTAGGGCGTGGTTACAGGACAGGAAACAGCGAGTGAGCATTAACGGCACTAAGTCCCATTGGAGCAACGTCACAAGTGGAGTTCCCCAAGGCTCAGTACTTGGACCATTATTGTTTATTATATACATAAACGACATAGATATCGGCATAGACAGCAACATAAGTAAATTTGCTGATGATACTAAAATAGGACGTGTTATCAAATCTGACGAGGACTCGGCAAAACTACAGGAGGATCTAAACAAATTTTTCGAATGGTCTGAAAAATGGCAGATGAAATTCAACATTGACAAATGTAAAGTACTCAGTATAGGAAATGTAAACAGGGAAACCAGATACCAGATGAACAACGATGCCATAGAGAAATCCGACTGCGAGAGAGATTTAGGAGTAATGATAAGTAGGAACCTTAAGCCAAGTAAACAATGTGTTTTTGCTCGTAACAAGGCTAATAAAGTACTTGGGTTCATACAAAGGAGTGTTAGTTACAAGACTAGCGAGGTCATCCTAAAACTGTATCTTGCTCTTGTGAGACCACACCTGGATTACGCAGTCCAGTTCTGGGCACCGTATTACAGAATGGATATAGAATCCTTGGAAAGAATTCAGAGGAGAATGACAAGACTAATCCCGGGTATCAGGAACCTTGAGTATAGAGACAGGTTAAAGCATCTTAATTTGCACTCCCTTGAGAGACGTAAAGCGAGGGGCGACCTGATAGAGGTGTATAAATGGAAGGCAGGGCTAAACAGAGGGGACATTACAAAGGTACTCAAATTATCCAACCAGGAGCGAACTCGTAACAATGGTTTTAAATTGGACAAATTTAGATTTAGGCGTGAAATAGGTAAACACTGGTTTGGAAACAGAGTAGTGGATGAATGGAACAAGTTACCAAATATCATCATTAACTCGAATACGCTGAATTGCTTCAAACATAGGTTGGATGCTCATATGAGCAATAGGGGTTGGGTGTAAACGGGACTGCCCAGTATGGGCCAATAGGCCCGCTGCAGTTTCCTCCATTCTTATGTTCTTATGTTCTTAAGACGCGGTATGTACGTGCCTACTTAGCGGGGTACTTCCGGCCTCGCTGCCTGGAGGCTACATAGCCTGGAAACAAACTTGTGTGCTCAGAGATCGTATTCTCGGTTAGGTTATGTTAGGTTACAGGAGGTGGGGGATGCTGGGGGGACAGGACCCTCAGTTTGTAAAGTGTAAGGGAATATCCCAGTTGTCATTCCCACTTTTAGTGGACAGACTTCAAGTACACTAAATAAATATAGTTAAATAATTGTAAAATTTACCAATTATATTATTTATACCCACCACCATCACCCTTGTAAAATGTCTCCATTAATTATCCGATATCAGGATCTATCGTGGACTTGATGTGTTTCACCAATCGCCGCTGATAGATTACAGAGACGAAAGTTTGGTTAACCGCTCATTCGCTAGTTTGGGATGAGCTCTGTGCACTACACCGAACCCGCAAGTCTGCGACTCGTGTGAGAGTCAGGCCACCACACTAAAATGTGTGAATTCATATTAAAACAAGTGATCCAATCTTTTAGTAAACATAGGGCGTGAAATGGTTCTATACATTCCCGCCGCCGGGAGAGGTTTAGCTGGTGGTGGACGATAAGATGTCACTTAGGTCGCATCTGCTTTGACTACAGTATATATTACAATATTTGTTTGTTGTATCTCGTGCATGAGGAGCTTTTATTGCGCCTTACAATTGAAAAGTAAACGATATTTGTTACATCATATTTCTTGTGTGTGATACAGATTCACGTATAAACATGTTATTGATATGCATGTAAAATATATTGAAAATTTTGTGTTATAATGACCAAAGACATAATTTATAAATATGTATTAAAATTACATTCTTCCCTGAGAACTTAATACATGCCATCTTGACCCGGAGAGAGAGAGAGAGAGAGAGAGAGAGAGAGAGAGAGAGAGAGGAATCATTTGTTCATATTTTTTTACTATTACATCCAGAAAGGAATGTTAGAGGAAATATGTATAACATCCTCAGGTAAGGGACATTATAACCAAGACTACTCACAGGTGTGTGTAGTTAGGCTCCCAACACTGCTGGGGATGCATTATTTCATTAGACTGACTCGTTCTGAAGGAGACGCGGACTGTTTGAGGTGACTGTACAGTACTTAATGCGTGTGTCTGTATGGTCCCTCAATACATGCATCCCAACCAAGTTCGTACAGTACTTGGGTTTCCTAACAGTGGTCTTGAGGAATGGAATTTTATATTATAGACTTGTTTATATACAACGTTATATTTTGTTGTCAATTTCGCGTTGGTTGTTCCTGGGACATTTTACCAGCTGTTAGAATTCTCAATTTTTTTTTTTTTTTTTTTGCTTTAAACACAACTGTAGTTTTGTTTATATATAGCCGCTATTGTGACACTCCCGGGACCTCCCAGCGTAAACCTGTGTACCCAGTGAAAGTCGGCAAACAAACCGTTCCAGAATCAAATAGCGACACAGTTCATAAAGCGACTTACATTCACAACCATTCTATTAATACTCGGGATGGTGACCAAGTCCTTTTGTAAACAATATAACAAACTTAGCCCACAACCCCCTCACAACCCCTCACAACCCCCTCACAACCCCCTCACCAGTTTACAACCAACACAACATTCTGCATTCATATTTTTTTTATTCCACTCTTATTTTTCCTGCAGTATAAAAGCACGATGCACGCTAACAATGACCTCGCAAGTGTAGTTTTGTGCGGGATAATGGATGGTAACAAAAGCGTTATGGAGTCACAGAAGTTAGTTAACAATAGCGGTGCGGGGGTCGACCAGCGCTGGCAACAATAGTGATGAAAGGTTCAGTCCTCACAGCCGCTTGTTATACGACCTGCTGCCTCCACAATGATGCCAAGAATCCGCCTGAAATTATTCCTTCGTCTGGCGATGGTTTCACTTTTAAAATATTCGTCTACTAACGTATTACTTGAAGTGTCTGTGTCACTATAGAGAATTTTACAGTCCTTGTATTTAAAGGAAGTAAATATTTTTTTTAATATTTTTTTAAGTTAATATGAAGACGTTATAAACTACACTGACAAATATAAATAAAATAATTTAACAATACGTTTAAGGTAAAAAAAAAATGAACACACTCAAACGTAATGAAGTTTAAAGAAAATATTTTAAGCCGAAAAAAACTCCCCCCCCCCCCCCCTCCCTCTATACAGATAGAGAGACGGTGTACATTTGTGTAAAAGATGTGTTTAGTGTGACCTGGTCTAAAGTCCCCAGAAGAGCAGCAGCTGGAGAATGTAAAATATTTACCACTCCAGCTCCCAGTCCTCCTCCTCGTTAACATATGTCTCACTTCTGCCCAATGGCTGGAAAATTGCCATATTGCTACGAGGAAACTGATGGGTTTTTCACGGGATGCGGTAAGGGTCATCACTCGCGAGGTTCATAGTGGCACTGTCACCTGTATCGCCAGGGAAGGTCTTGGCACTGTCTTGTCTCCCTGGACGATGGCTGCAGGTGCTGACGCGTCGTGGGAATCCAATTCTTTTTCAATTTTCCCCCCGCCGATGCCCACATGCAGTGCTTTTACGTGAGATTACCTGCCGCCGCCTCTTATATTTGGGGGGGGGGGCTTCTTTGGTGTTGAGGTCCTCTTGGCTTTGCCTTCGTGGACTTCCTCGTGCTGTTGACTTCCTCGTGGTGTTGACTTCCTCGTGTTATTGAATTCCTCATGTTGTTGACTTCCTCTTGCTATTAACTTCCTTGTGCTTTTGACTAACTTGTATTCTTGATTTCCTCCTGCTTTTGACTTCCTCATTCTGTTGACCTTCCTCCTGCTGTTGACTTCCTCCTGCTGTTCACTGCCTCCTGCTGATCACTTCCTCCTGCTGTTGACTTCCTCGTGTTCTTGACCTCCTCGTGGTGTCGACTTCCTAGTCTACTTGACTTCCGCTGGCTTGTATTATCGTTATAAATTTTTATCTCTATCTACTTTTGGCTTACTCTTCTTGTTTTGACTTACACTGTCAGTTGTTTGGCTTCTATTTTTCTCCCTCTTCTTTTCCTTCCTTGTTTCTTTTTCCTGTTCTTCTTTATTCTTTATCTGTACCCATTTCCTTCATCTCTCTCTCTCTCTCTCTCTCTCTCTCTCTCTCTCCCCCCTTTTCTCCTCTCTCATTCCCCTATTTATCACCTAACTCTCCCCTTGTCTCTTGTCCATCTCCCTTCTTCATTCTCTCATTGTCTTCTTCATTCACTGTGGACCTCATTATTCCCCCTCTTCCATCTTCCTCTCCCCTCCTCTCCTCTCCCCTCCCCTCCCCTCCCCTCCCCTCCTCTCCTCTCCTCTCCTCTCCTCTCCTCTCCTCTCCCCTCCCCTCCCCTCCTCTCCTCTCCTCTCCTCTCCCCTCCTCTCCTCTCCTCTCCTCTCCTCTCCCCTCCTCTCCTCTCCTCTCCTCTCCCCTCCTCTCCTCTCCTCTCCTCTCCCCTCCTCTCCTCTCCTCTCCTCTCCTCTCCCCTCAATGCCTCTTGTGTTTAGTTAAGGAATTATTAGTTTACCTATAGGTTACGTGTTCCTTATTAACTGTGTACCTAAATTTTGTCTTCATGCTCACCTGTTGTTTACCTTAAGCTCATTTGTTATTTGTTTGCAGTCTACATTTATTTACGTTTTGTTTACCTGTTGTATATCTGTACTCTACCTGTTGATTACCTTTTGTTACCTGTAATTTACCCATAAGTGTACCTGTTGTATACTGTTCCTGTTGTATACCTGCAGTGTACCTGTTGTATACCTGCAGTGTACCTGTTGTATACCTGCAGTGTACCTGTTGTATACCTGCAGTGTACCTGTTGTATATCTGCACTCTACCTCCTGTTTACCTATTGTTTACTGTACCTGTTGTTTACCTTTTGTTTATCTCAAGTTCACTCATTGTTTACCTCCTTTTCAACGGCAGTCTACCTGTTGTGTAGCCGTAGTGTGCCTAGAGGAGGGTATCCGTGTTGTACTCTCTTGAACAGCGGCGTGTGTGAGAGGGAGGGGAGTCACTCCTCTTAGCCTAATACTACTAATAATAATGTATTATATTTTAATTAGATTTTTTTTAGGTATTTATTAATTTTTTATTGATTTATAATTGTATTTCTATTATTTTTTTTCTGAAGATCAATGCTAAATATTTTTATATTACGATATATTTAAAAGAACATTTCCAAAAATCAGTAAAGAGTAAGGAAGGTTTGTGAGGTGGCAGTCAAGAGTTTAAGAATAACTCCCCCGCCGGAAACGACTCTTGAATTTTAATCTCAGGATGGACTAGAGTACATTGTGGCTCAGTATAAGAACAATGGTCGGGTAGCAGCAAGCACTGTCCTATAAAAAAAAATAAACATTGAGACTTTAACCGAAGTATCTTTTATTATTATTATTATTATTATTATTATTATTATTATTATTATTATTAGCCTGGAGTAAGAGGAGGGAAGTGTTAGTTGAGGAGGTGAGGATGAGGTCAGTGTTGTGTTGAAGGTCGTTTAAGGATTCACCTCACGAGTTTGCTGAGCTCGTTAAAAAAGACGCCTTTTCTTCCTTCTTTTCTGTAGCGCTGCTGGACCAACCCCATTTTATTTTTTTTATTCTGTTTTTAGTTTCTTGAAGTTATATTATTATTTTATTATTTGTCTTGAAGTTATCCCGTTTTTTGTTGTTGTTTTTTATTTTTTCTTGATTGTTTTTGTTTTTTGTTGTTTCTTATATCTTAAAGTGTTTTTCATGAAATATGATAATTAAGATTTGTGTTGATTTCGGGGGATTTCTTGATTTGGGATTTTCTTAATATTAAATTTTTCTTATTTTTTATTTATATTATTATTTTATTATTAAATATAAAGTTATTCTTGATAACCTCTTTGTTATCATATTGGTTTAGAGATTCGTCTGGATTTGGTCATTAATGAGTAATGATCGACTGTGTGACTCATCAGGACCCCACACTACTGCTCCGACACTTGGCTGAACTCCTTCGATTAGGCACAATTTCTCTCCAGTCTCGTCAATAAAGATCTTATATTAAATGACTCTCTCTCTCTCTCTCTCTCTCTCTCTCTCTCTCTCTCTCTCTCTCTCTCTCTCTCTCTCTCTCTCTCTCTCTCTCTCTCTCTCTCTCTCTCTTAATTTCCATCCATCTACCCCCTTCCCAATCCTCCTCCTCATCTCTTCTCCATCTACACACCCTCCTCCACCTCTCGCTCCTTTTCCATCTATACACCCTTTATCCTTCCCCCAGTTCTTACGACACCTCCCTCTCGACCCCTTCCCTCCCTGCCCCTACCCTCGCTGCCCTCTCCCTATCTGCTCCCTCCCCCTCTACCCCCTCCTCTCTAACCCCTACCTCTCTACCCCTTCCTTCTCTACCCCGCCCTTCTCTATCCCGTCCTTCTCTACTCCGTCCTCTCTACCACCTCCTTCTTTACCCTCTCCTTCTCTATCCTCTGTCTCTCTGCCCCTCCTTCTCTGTCTCCTCCCCCTCTGTGTCCTCCCCCTCTGCCCCCTCCCTCTGCTCCCTCTCTCTTTATCCCCTCCATGACTTTAAACTCCTTCCTCTCTCCTTTTCTCCTCGCTTCACGGCCTCACCTTTCACCCTCGCCCTCCTCTCACCTCCCCTCACTCACCTCTTCTCCCCCTCACCACACGCCCACTTCCCTCACCTCACATTCTCTCTCCTCTCACCTCACGCCCCCTTCCCCTCATCTCATGGCCCCCTTTCACCTCACACCCCCACTCCCCTCACGACCCTTTTCCCCTTACCTCACGCCCCCCCTCACCTCACTCCCCTCACTCCCCCCACCCCTCATCTTACGCCTCCTCTCCCCTCACGTCCCCTCTCCCCTCACGAACCCTCTCCCCTCACCCCCTCTCCCCTCACCTCACGCCCCCTCACCTCACGCCCCCTCACCTCACTCCCCCTCCCTTCACCTCACTCCCCCTCTCCCTTCACCTGAAGCCCCCTCTCCCCTCACTCCCCCATCTCCCTTCACCTCACTCCCCTCTCTTCCCTTACCTCTTGCCCCCCTCTCCCCTCACCTCACGCCTCCCTCTCCCCTCACGCCCCCCTCTCCCCTCACTCCTCCTCTCCACCTCACCTCACTCTCCCCTCACCTCACGCCCCCTTCTCCCCTCACGCCCCCCTCTCCCCTCACCTCACTCCTCCTCTCGCCTCACCTCACGCCCCCTCTTCCCTCACCTCACGCCCCCTCTCCCCTCACCTCACGCCCCCTCTCCCCTCACTCCCCCCTCTCCCCTCCCCTCACGCCCCCCTCTCCCCTCACCTCACGACCCCTCCCCTCTCACGTCCCCTCTCCTCTTACCTCACGCCCCCCTCTCCCCTCACCTCACGCCCCCTCTCCCCTCACTCTCCCCTCTCCCCTCACTCTCCCCTCTCCCCTCCCCTCACGCCCCCCTCTCCCCTCCCCTCACGCCCCCCTCTCCCCTCACCTCACGACCCCTCCCCTCTCACCTCACGCCCCCCTCTCCCCTCACCTCACGCCCCCCCTCTCCCCTCACGCCCCTCTCCCCTCACCTCACACCCCCCTCTCTCCTCACCTCACGCCCCTCTCTCCTCTCACTCCCCCTCTCCCCTCACTCCCCCTCTCCCCTCACCTCACTCCCCCCTCTCCCCTCACCCCCCCTCTCCCCTCCCCTCACGACCCCTCCCCAAAAGAAGTATAAATAATCAGGTGGAAGCCTGTACGTGCCCGCCATACTATCCCTCTCTCAACCCCATACGCTACACCTTCTCCGATCACTGTGTTGGAGAGAGTGAGAGGGAGGGGGAGAGTGAGAGGGAGGAAGAGTAAAGATAAGAAACGGAGAGAGAGAAGGAAGGGTGAATGTAAGAGAGAGAGAGAGAGAGAGTTGAGTGTTGGTGGGGGAAAATTGAGAAGTGGAATAGAGAGTAAAGGAGAGAGAACAGTGTGAGTTAAAGTGAGAGAAGAAATAGGACGAGTAAAGGGAGAGAGAGAGAGAGAGAGGTGAGGGGGAACTTAGGAGAGAAAATAAAAGAAAGAAGGAGGAGTAAGGATAGGAGAGATAGAGTGAGTGTATGGGGAAGAGGGAGGGATGAAGGAAAGGAGATGCTGGAGAGGGAGAGAAGTGGTATGGGAAAGAGTGAAGGGGGGAGATTGTTATATTAGTTTAACAACCTTAATGGCAAAATTGTGGTATAATTTACATCATCTGAGTAGTTCAGTTGACACTGGGGCTGCTAACACTGTTCACTACCACATAGGACAGAGGTTCATACACAAGAGGAGATAATAGTATAGGTTAGGTTTAGTATTGTTTTATTATACTTGAGGACTAATCAGTATGGACTAGCAAATTAAGGATAGATTAGAAGAATGTCCTCAAGGATTCCTGATTCAGTGTTGTAGTTACATAGTTGACTATAGAATGAGCCAGGTAGTCTGAAGTCTTTAACAGTATCACATTATTTTCTTGCTCTATATGTCAAGCCCAGATCCACTCAGGTAACCCTACAGCTTCTCTCAAACACTACATCATCTGGTAACATGATCTTGGTGTCTAAATTAGGATTTTGGGGTCAAGGCGGCATCGCTTTTATGATCAGAGGTCATTTAAATCTCATAAAACCAAGATGGTCGCCAAACCCGCCATGAAATAGGAATGGTAACATAATCTCGCAGGGGAGGAAACTGGACAGAGCTGGAGAGTGCGGGGAGAGAACAGTGGAGGGCTGGAGGGTGTGGGGAGAGAACAGTGGAGGGCTGGAGGGTGTGGGGAGAGAACAAGGGAGGGTTGGAGGGTGAGGGTGAGAACAGTGGAGGGCTGGAGAGCGTGTGGAGAGAACGGAGGAGGGGTGAAGGGTGTGGGGAGAAAACAAGGGAGGGCTGGAGGGTGTGGGGAGAGAACTGGGGCAATTTTCATGCTTAAATTTTATCATAAATATGAGCTTATATTTTTACTTTCTAAATTTAAAATTATTCTCAAGATATTACATACTATGCCGATTGTCTTGTTGTTCTTGTCTGTTATTATTATTATTATTTATGTTATTATTATTATTATTTGTATTATTATTATTATTATTATTATTATTATTATTATTATTATTATTATTAATGTTGTTGTACTCAAGGGATTAAGATATGTTAATAAGTTCACTGATGCAGCTGTAAAGGGTTAAAATGCCGTTTACTCCACCTGTCAGTCTTTGGGTTGACGTCTTGACGTGGAGTATATATAGTAGAAAGTTTGCTTGACGTTTACCTTAACTGTGGTGGAGCAGAATTACGCGGAAAATGGGTGTTGAAAACTGCTGACTTATGGTTTCACACACACTACATACACACACACACACACATACATATATATATATATACTTCATTTTTAGTCCATTTAACACGCGGACTTTGAACATATAATCAACGACCTCACCAGCAAGGAATCGAACCCTCGACCAACTGGGTGGACCTAGGGAACGCTCACCGGCTAGCCCACAAGGACACTAAAAGCAGTTCTAGACTCTGTTATATTTCACACAAAGCCTGTTCATCGAGCTGATGGCGCCGTGAACCTCATTGGGAAACTGCCGGTAAGCGTTCCCTAGGTCCACCCAGTAGGTCGAGGGTTCGATTCCTTGCTGGTGAGGTCGTTGATTATATGTTCAAAGTCCGCGTGTTAAATGGACTAAAAATGAAGTATATATATGTACCTCGCGTTTCATACCAGCTGGATTCGGTAAAATGCTACTGACACCACATACGAGGCACGGGCAGTTTCCCAATGAGGTTCACGGCGCCATCAGCTCGATGAACAGGCTTTGTGTGAAATATAACAGAGTCTAGAACTGCTTTTAGTGTCCTTGTGGGCTAGCCGGTAAGCGTTCCCTAGGTCCACCCAGTAGGTCGAGGGTTCGATTCCTTGCTGGTGAGGTCGTTGATTATATATATATATATATGCAAGTAAATCACTGTATGTGCGCGTGATCTAGGTAAATGCTGATAACCACAAGGAAAGAAGAAAACACGAAGTTCCCAAGCGCTTTCGTGTAATTCACATCTTCAGGGGTGAGTACAGACTAGAGAGAGTAATACAAATCAAGTTGAATATATACAGAGGAGGGTGAGACCAGGTCCACAATGGTCAGGTAATTAGGTAATGACCCTACTAATCTTTAAATAGCACACAACGGTTGGTGGTCAGGTCAGATGGGCCAGTGACCCGCCCTCTCACTTGATCACAAATCTTCTTAATTACAAAATTGTCCAGCTTGTACATGCCGTTACTCAAATTCATGTTGAATGCTTCGGTATGTTCAATAAGACTAGATTCTATGATGTTCCTACTATCAATTGAATTACATGGTAATATTGAGGAGGCATTATCCCAGTCAATGCAATGCTTGTTATCCCTCAAATGAACAAACAGAGCATTGGATTCCTGGCCTGTCCTAACACTGTATTTGTGTTGTTTAATTCTAGTTACAAGATCTTTACCTGTCTGGCCTAAGTAAAACATATTACATTCCTTGCAAGGGACTTTATAAATGCAACCAATTGTGTTGTTGGGGAGTTCTTGATTAACATTTGTTTAACAGTGCATGAGTTTTTAAATGCCACATTGACGTTCCAGGTTTTTAGCTGTGCCGGAATGTGTGAGAAATTTTTGTGAAATGGTAATATTAAGATATTCTTATGGTCATGGGTGGGCTTGGGATCAGTTCTATAAAAAGTTTTCTTAGTAATGTTTAAGCATTTGTCTATGAAAGATCTAGGGTATTTAAGGTTTGAGCCAATATTATATATATATTTGTATTCCTCATCGATGAATTCCGGACTGCAAATTCTCAAGGCACGTAAAAACATTGTTGTAAATACTGACTGTTTGACTTTATTATGGTGGGCAGAATAATAATGAATGTATGAACACACATTGGTTGGTTTTCTATAAATACTGAACTTAAAAGTGTTACCTATTCTGTGTATCAGACAGTCTAGGAATGGCAATTTACAGTCTTGCTCTAATTCCACAGTGAATTTGATCGAGGGGGCTAAGTTGTTAAGTTGTGGTAGGAAAGCTTTTAGGTCCTCATTACATGGCCAGAGACATAATACATCATCAACATATCTAAACCAGACTGCTGAGGGTGGTAAAATATTACTTAATAGTTTCTTTTCAAAGAATTCCATATATAGGTGGCTTAATACAGGTGAGAGTGGATTACCCATTGCCATACCAATTTTTGAGCATAATATCCCCATTGAATTCGAATTTGCAATCCTTAATACATAGTTTGATGAGTTCGATGAAGTCGTCTTTCGAGACGGGCAGTGAAATGTTATCCAGGGAATCTATGAGGAACTCTAGTAAATCATCAACTGGGACCTTTGTAAAGAGTGACGTTACATCAAAGCTGACCAGTTTAAAATCATGATTAATGTGCAAGTTATTGAGTTTATCAACCAGATCCATATTATTCTTGATATTGGAGTTAGAAATGTTGCCAACTAGGGGGTTTAGTAAGGAAACTAACCATTTAGATAGTTTATAAGAGATTGACCCAACTGAGCTAATGATGGGTCTTGCTGGGTTATTGGGCTTGTGGGTCTTGATTAAACCGTACATGTATGGCAGTGGAGGGGACGTTGAAGTAAGATGTTTAATGAGAGTAGCTTTGCCTCTCAATAGGGACTTCAGTTTTTTGTTGAACTGGGTGTTGACAGTGTTGAGAGGATTATTTATGAGTTTAAAATATGTTGTAGTGTCACATAAAAGGTCATTCATTATTGAGATATAGTCATCTTTGTTTAAAATCACTACTGTGTTGGCTTTATCTGCTTTAGTGACATGTAGATCCTTATTTTTCTTAAGGGCTTGGATTGCTTTGGTGAATCTTTCTGGACAGTTTGGAACACAAGGCTTGGACATAGATGCATACACAACACCTTTACACATGTTCACTTCTTCACTTGTCAAATTACTGAATTTCTCCAAATTGCAAAATGCTCTGGCTATGTCAACACTGTCGACTCCCTTGTTGGAACCATCAAAACTTAAACCATAGCCGAGGGCACACAAGGTATCATTGTCTAGTTGTTTAGAGGAGAGATTCACTACACAGTTGTTATTGGCATCCTTAGTCCAATCACTATTTCTAATAAGGAGTGCCAATTTGTGGTCTATCTTGGCTTGAAGATCAGAACGCTCACGTCTCAGGTTATCAAAACAGTAGTCCAACATGAACTTTTTCCAATAACTCGGTATGGTCATGTTAAAAGCGCGTTTTTTTTGTCTTACAATACGGAAGGCTTCATCCACTTCAATTTTCTTTATTTCAAAATGTTTCTTAAGGATGATTTCTTGGAACTCATCAAAAGGGCGGCGGTCAGACATCTTCAGGACACGTTGTGGGAGGATTGATCTAGGCATAACTTTTTCACTGAGGCATGTCTGGAGAAATTTCAAACGTATTTTCAATTTGTGGGCCTTGATCATCGAAGAGGAGTATTCAGTAACGAAAGGAGACAGTCCAGGACAGCTTGTAGAGAGGATGAAGAAGTGGCGCGTGGAATCCATTTATGCAAGTAAATCACTGTAGGTGCGCGTGATCTAGGTATATGCTCAACTTGATTTGTATTACTCTCTCTAGTCTGTACTCACCCCTGAAGATGTGAATTACACGAAAGCGCTTGGGAACTTCGTGTTTTCTTCTTTCCTTGTGGTTATCAGCATATATATATATATATATATATATATATATATATATATATATATATATATATATATATATATATATATATATATATATATATATATAGTATATATATACTGTATATATATACAGTATATATATATATATATATATATATATATATATATATATATATGTATATATATGTATATATAATCAACACCTCAACCCGCCAGGATTCTAACCCACGGCCCACGAGCCCATAACTGTGACCGGGGAGCAGTGGGTTCGAATCCTGGCGGGTTGAGGTGTTGATTGTATGTAGAAGTCCGCGTTAAAGAGTTGCATGACCCAGTGTCAAGGAATAGTCCGAGAAGACCGGATAACTCGCCAACTGCACTGGTTAACCCAGGAACACGATCCTCAAATAGATTAACATCCAGGTCCCCAATTACAACTGGGTAGACAGAGGCAAATGGCGTAAAGAAACTTGCCCATAGTTTCACCCTGCCCGGTGATCGAACCCGGGTCCGCTAGCTTGCCAGGGGAGCATGCTGACCATTACACCACAGGTCACCACCATCCATCCATCCATTATTCAGATAAAGTACCGTATGTGTCTTAGTTCATATATCCTGGTAAATCATTGCTTCACGTCCTCTTCAACTACTGTACTCCAGCTGTTAAAGTGATGCCATATTGTGTAGTGTAAGGAGGTGACAGTAGACTTGTTGGTGGTGTAGAACTTCCCACTGTGGCTCATCTTAACTAATTCCAATAAAATTAATTTATAATATTGGAATTAGTTAATTTTACCGCCTCACCACCCCGTCAAGTACTGTACTGCGGTGTCCTTCAGGACTCTTCTTTTTTTTTTTAATTCGAGTTGAAACACGACGACCCTCTTCAACGGAAGAGGGTGTTTAAAACTCCGGGCGTTAGTCTTCAGTGACACTACCTTGGACTACTTGATCAAAAGAGACAACTTTCCACGGTATGCGTCACGACTTTCAGATTTCTTATGACGTCTGAAAGTCTGGATTCTTTGACCATTCTTCAGCTGGTCGTCTCCAATCAGTGGTGGGTAACTCTCAGTGCCCTGGAAAGAAAAAGAAACTTTTTGGGTCCACAAGATCAACCAAATTGATATTCTGCGTAATGTTCCGGAAGAGGGACTTTCTTCGTCGAATTGACTCTGACTGTAACCACAAAATTAGAATGTGGGTTGAAAACTTTACGCTGGCTGACCTCAGTCTCGGTCACGACCGTTTGGCGGCATATTTCGTTCCGTTCCAGTCTGTCTGCTTCTTAAACTCAGGGAAAAATGAGAAGGTGGAATCCTGTCTTAATTCTTGGCTAAATTATTAAACATATTTATTGATAACTAAGATGCACCAGCCAGTGCTCTCTTTGTGTCCTAAGGGTCGCTGGTCATCACTCGAGGTTGTGAGCGGCTACCTAACTTAGTTGGGAGGTGAAGGTGGCCGAGTATAGTGCCGGCTACACTCCCTCCTTGTGTACCATGTCTTAGTATTCAGTGTGTTGCATCCTCAATGTCCCCCAACGGGCCGTCAGGCTAGTGGGACCCTCACACGTAGGAAACCTACCTGTCTTGGATTGATAAAATACACAATTTTGCAAGTTTTCTACATATTCACTCAGTTTTCAAATTAATTTTGACCTCCTTGTGGGGACAGCTGAGTAACCCCCTTAAAAAATTCCAAATTTTTCTAAACACTTACACAGGTGTGTCCACCAACCCAAGTGATGGTAAAGCCGTCAGTGCCAAGGTGTGTTAACTAGTGACCCCAACACTGTCAACACACCTTCCCCGGGGCGACATAAATGTTTCACAAACTCGACTCTTGTCTCACATGGAAGGACACGAGCGACGGTCACCTAACTGCCCATTCAAACGCTCAGATCGGAAACATTTACGTGTCAATCTAGGTGGTCAGCCTCGCGGGCGTGACATCGCGTGTGGCAGGTGGAGTAGGATGGCTCTCTCCCCTAACACACTTATTTTGTGTCAGTGTTTATGAATCAGTTGAATTATTTTATGCTCCAGCCGGCCAAGGACACATTTATAACACTACTGCTGTATCTTTCACTCTTTATTATTTGTTGTTATTCTCGAATCGTTGTGAAAATGTGTTGTGTTAGAGATTCACTTTACGTTGTGTTTAAAGGTTAGATGCGAGTATTAATGAGTGGGGACGTCTTGCTCCTACACCTGTCTTGTACAGTACAACAACTGTCACCTTCCGCTCTTCCCCGTGTTTCTGTGTTCCGTCATCCACCCAACAAGGAACTCACGGAACAGGAACAAAGATAGTGAATATTTTCCATTCATTAACTCTCCTGTGTCAAATTTGAATATCACTTTTAATTTCTCTCACATGACTGATTATTTTTAATTCAGCCTCAATGGTTAAGCTAAGTAGAGGGAGAACTATCAGTTTATCTGTGTGTGTCAGTCAGTGAATTAATCAATCAGTGCAGCCCCTCCCCCCCCCCCACCCCGCCCGCGGTGAAGGTTCCTCACACTGCCACCAGAAGGAGACTGTGTGTGCCCGTGCGCGTTGTGGTTCTAGTTTTGCTCTCTCTATCAAAGCTGGCCCTGATTTGAGAAGCAAACTGAATACAATGCCATTACCTGGTCCTAATAGGCCCCAGTCCCTCAATGGGTCCTTATCGTAATGGGCTCCAGCTGTAAATGGGTTAGGTTGGGCTAGCTAAGATTTATTAGGACATCGGTTACTTCACCTGACACGACACCGGTGATGGGTACCTGATGACCAGAGACAAGAAGGGGTCACAGGTAGGGGTCACTACAGCGTTGTTGTTATCGCGTGTACCGTCAGTGTGAGCAAGAATTTAATAGCGGTTAGCGCGCGCACACACACACACACACGCATACACACACACACACATATCAACATTGTTAACAAGGATGAGATCATTATCAACACCTGTATGACCATTGTTAGCATGCGTCTCATCGTTGTTAACAAGAGGGTAAACCATTGTTAACACGTGTATCGTCATGGTTAACACCGAAGTCAAGATAAACATCTCCGATACACCAAGTAAGTAACCACATCAAGATAGAATCGAACAACTGACTTCCCAAAACACACACACACACACACACACACACACACACACGAGACAGAACCTACATCTCGCCCATATATGGTAATACCTGACTCACCTCTGGTCCTCTACACACCTGCCCGCTCTACCTCCTCTGCTCGATCCATACCAACCAGCCCACCCGTAACCTTACAAACCAGCTTGCATGACGTGTACCTCCTCCTCCTCCTCTTAATTAACTACCACCGAGGCTCCAGAACGTATCCAATAGAGGTTGATTCTTGGTCCTTATAAAGACTGCCAGTGTAAAAACATTTTCTTCTCTAAATATGGGTCGTGTTGTGGGGTGGTGGTATATACCCGGGTGTGAGGGGGAAACAGACAGACACCCTTGATAACCTCCCGTCCCTCTGTCTCTTTATGTAAACGAGTTCTGTCCGTTTTGATGTGTATAAAGATCAGTATGTTTTAATGTACACATAAATATGTCTCCCCAGTATCCCGTATGTCTCTTCAAGTATGTTTCATTTATTCCCCAGTAATTTTATTTCTCCTCTAGTATGATGTATTTCTCCCCTAGTATGTTGTATTTCTCCCCTAGTATGATGTATTTCTCCCCTAGTATGATGTATTTCTCCCCTAGTATGTTGTATTTCTCCCCTAGTATGATGTATTTCTCCCCTAGTATGTTGTATTTCTCCCCTAGTATGATGTATTTCTCCCCTAGCATGATGTATTTCTCCCCTAGTATGATGTATTTCTCCCCTAGTATGATGTATTTCTCCCCTAGTTTGATGTATTTCTCCCCTAGTATGATGTATTTCTCCCCTAGTATGTTGTATTTCTCCCCTAGTATGATGTATTTCTCCCCTAGTATGATGTATTTCTCCCCTAGTATGTTGTATTTCTCCCCTAGTATGATGTATTTCTCCCCTAGTATGTTGTATTTCTCCCCTAGTATGATGTATTTCTCCCCTAGTATGATGTATTTCTCCCCTAGTATGATGTATTTCTCCCCTAGTATGATGTATTTCTCCCCTAGTTTGATGTATTTCTCCCCTAGTATGATGTATTTCTCCCCTAGTATGATGTATTTCTCCCCTAGTATGATGTATTTCTCCCCTAGTATGATGTATTTCTCCCCTAGTGTAATGCATTTCTCCCCTACAGAAAATACGTAACATCGGGTACAAAATAAGATACAAAACATTTGGGGTTGACTACAGACCGATTAAAATACAGCACAAAATCCCTGAATAAAATGACTTACGAAATACTGAGAATAACACGACGGCCCTAATACAGAGTACAGTATACAGTACATAGAGTACATAATACATAAAGTAGGATTATTTGAATAGGGCACGTAATCCCTAAAATTGAGTACAAAATCCCTAAAATTGGGTACAATATCCCTAAAATTGGGTACAATATCCCTAAAATTAAGTACAAAATCCCTAAAATTTAGTACAATATCCCTAAAATTGGGTACAATATCCCTAAAATTAAGTACAAAATCCCTAAAATTGGGTGCAAAACACTTTAAGACGCAACATTAGGGAGTGTTTATGATCGTCCCACACAACGTCGTTTAGGGATGGGTGAAGGAGTCAAGTACTTTTTTTTTTCCTATGAATTGTTGCCGTGTCTACATTTGCATATATCCGTGTTGCGCTTTATTGATGATGGCAGCTAGGTCGTTTATACTCGGGTTACGTCTCGGCAAGATGTGATATTTTTTTTTTTTCGTCGGAAACTGATGTTTGATATCATTTATGGTATGGATGGGTTAGGTTAGGTTAGGTTAATTGAATGTGTGTATAGAGCGGTGTGTTTAGGTTAGGTTAGGTTAGGTTAGGTTAAGTTAGGTTAATTGAATGTGTGTATAGAGCTGTGTGTTTTTGGTGGAAGATGGCGGGGGATAACTGCCATTTTTTAGACCATTTGAATTTTTTTTTTTAGATCTTCCTGTAGTTTTGCGGAGTCCTCGTAGGTGTTTGACCCCTTAACAACCTTTGCCAACACCATTCACCTGTTGCAATAGTTATTAGCGTAGTTTCCTCTCCATCACTTGATACATTTTCGTAATTGTTTTCTTTTCTATCCCAGTATTCTATTAGTCTGTCTTTCTGTTTACATATCTACCATTTTGTTGGTTCCTGTCTTTGCACCTTTCGGAATGTCTGTATGTGTCTGCGCGGTGAGGGGGGGGGGGGGGTGGACGGGTGAAGCAAGTCCTCGAACTATAATGTCTGTCTGTACCGATGAATACAATAAAAGTTAGGTCTTTATCCGTCAGTCAGTCAGTTCGTACAGCAAAGTATTTCGTATGTGTGTGCGGGGGGCGCTTGAGTCACCTGTTGGTTCACCTGGCCTTGATGACAGGTGTGTTGTGAGTCACGTGTTGGCCACACCTGGTGTTTGGGGCCGTCCCATCTGTATTACCTGGCAGCCGAGTCAGAAACAAGTCAAGGAATGTTACTTTATTAGGGATGGATAATAATAATAATAATAATGATAATAATAATAATAATATTAATAATAATAATAATAATAAAGTAAATATTTTCCCAGTCTTACAAATGTTTCCTGGTCATGAGGTGAAAAACACAACTTGAAGAAATGAAGAAGAAAAGTGAAGACATGACGACGACAGGTGAGGTGAGGTGGCGGAAAGGATGCAAAGGTCATCATTGTACCTCCTGTGCCTCCTCCTTCAGTACCCAGACACCCGCGTATGGTTGAGGACGTCAAGCTTCACAGTCAGCGTCGATCATTAAAACTGTGCCGTGAAGCATGGCCTCGGACATCTCCCCTCCCCCCGCCATCCTAACCCCTTTCCCTCCCTCCCCCTCTTCCCGATCCACCCCACTTCCTCCTCCCCCCCTTTTAGTATCCGCCTCTGTATTGCCGGCGCTGAAGGGAGATGATCAGATGTCATGGTTGCATTGCCAGAGTGAAAGAGGATGGATAAGGGACTCACTGAACCATACATTGACCTGAAAGGAGGAGAGCATCTTCTTAACTTTGCAGCGATATCGTTAACTTGTTTATTCTTTGGAAGGATTTTTGTACTCGATTTCGTACCTTCTCGTAAAAGTTGTTGGTTTGATATTTCTGTAATTCGGGGTTTTCATACATCTTCGTAATTGTTTGCTGGTTAATTTAATATTGCTACCATTCCTGTTTACAGGATGTGATGTGTAAACTAATGATATTACAGTAAACAGTGACTTTGTTAAGGGTCAAGTTAGTAGGCGAGAGTTAACACACACACACACACAGACACACACACACACACACACACACACACACACATAATTCGTCCCACAACATGAAGGACCCCCACCCCCACAGTACCACAACCCCACAGCATACACCGACCACCCCCCCCCCCCCCTGCCCCCTCGCCTCAACACAGCCACATCGTCTGACACAAAAGGCGTAAGAACCTTGTTTATAACTTGGTGCTCCAGTGTGAGAATTAATGGTGGAAGTTGGTCACAAGACATGGTGTGTGTGTGTGTGTGTGGCGTTATATTTTGGTCGCCATGTTTTGGTGGTTTGTCGGCCGCTGTTGGAGGGGGGAGGAGGTTAGTGTGAGGATGTGGAACGGCCTGACTTATCCTATCTTATCCTATCCTAAATTAATCTAAACTAAAGCTATCCACACGTCATCCACATCACCTTACAATACACTAACCAGATGTAACGATACGGTACTTGGGTGACTTTGGTTAAGTTAAATCTTGGCTATTTGGACTCGCCGCCTGCTTTCAGTAACTAACATTATGACTCATGGTTCAGTTATTATGGCCTTGGTACATTTGTTAACATTATTCACCCTCCAAATGTAATAAGAGTATCGTAATAAATAATGTTTAGTGTCCTGATATGATTCTTTTAAACCAGGTCTGACTGTAATGTTCTGATGTTATCGTTTCTATGGTGACGTTCAGGGAATATTACAGTGTTGGTGGGGGGGGGGGGGTAAATATTGACAGTTAATTGCGTGATACAGAGAACATGTGATTAAGAAATATAAAAGAGAGATTACTTTTTGTTTTAATAATTTTGTGCAAGTTTACTCGTACATAAAAATAAATAATATGTAGTGAAATAGAGGGGTGGGAGAGTAAAACATAGGGCCGTGGAAGGGGTTTGACAGTTTACCATAGTGACTCCTTGCAGCCATCAGAGAAAACGTAGGGGCCACAACAGCCTGACGCCACTCGCTCGCTAGACTACCCATATTCTACGTCGAATTTGAGGCAAGTTACACGAGAAATCCATTATTGGCGGCCCTTGTGTGATATTATACTCCTGGACATTTGAAAGAGAGATTTTAGTCAATGTGAAATTCTATTCTGAATAAAGAAAAATGTATCTGAAGTGAGAGAGTGTTTGGCAGATTGCGATTTCATGTTTCTTATTGTTTTTTTTCCTTTGACTTTGTCGTGTTTAGATGTGAATTTATATAATACGGTAATGATTTTATGGGAATATATATATATTATATAAATTACCTGTATTGAAATTTGTGACAATAATAACGACGAAATAGGAATAACGAGAAGAGGCGTCTCGAATAATAATAATAATAATAATAACAACTATAATAATAATAACAATAATCGCCTGTTTCAGTAATACATCCTCCCATAATAACTATTTTAAATGCTTATGATAATTACCAAGACAAACATATATACAGCGCCGTGGTCCCTGTAGCAACATAAACTCTGTTATTGGTACTATGTTACGGTAAGTATGGCCAGTGTCCCGTAATAACTCTCACCACGTTACTCTCATTAATTATCACTTTCACTGCTTCCCCTTCATCACTCTCACCCCCTTCCTCCTCATCACTCTCGCCCCCCTCATCATTCTCACCCCCTTCCCCCTCATCACTCTCACCCCGTTCCCCCTCATCACTCACTCTCTTACCCATCATCACACTCACTTCCCCCTCATCACACTCACTTCCCCCTCATCACTCACTCCCTTCCCCCTCATCACACTCACTACTTGATTCATCACTCTCACTCTCTCCTCCCTTATTGTCCCCCCCAGCATCGTCGTGTTGACACTGGCGGAGACGAGTTATGGCAAGTGATGTCCTGAGTGACGGTGGGTGGGTGGGTGACTGCGTGGGAGGGTGGGTGACTGCGTGGTTGGGTGGGTGACTGCGTGGGAGGGTGGATGACTGGGTGGGAGGGTGGGTGACTGCGTGGTTGGGTGGGTGACTGCGTGGGAGGGTGGGTGACTGGGTGGGAGGGTGGGTGACTGCGTGGGAGGGTGGGTATTTGGGTGAGTTTGTGGGTGGGAGAGTACACTCGTGGTTGATTGCATTGATGAAAGGATGGGTGCTTGACTGGGTGTGTTTGTGGGTGACTGGGTGGAAGGGTGTTTTTGTTTTTGACTGGCTTGGTAGGAGGGTGGGCGGGTGTTTGATGGTTTTGGTGGGTGTTTGAGAGGATCAGAGGATAAGTGGATGGAAGGGCACTTGTGTGGATGGGTGTGTTGGATAGGGCCGTGGGTGGATGGTTGACTCAGCCCTTCTGTGACACCAATGACTTGACACTCCGCATGTTTGTACGAGTATATATATTTCTCTGCTGCAACAGGTAAGGAATTCAAGCATGTATACCTTAATTAGGCCGATATACAAGGCAATGACTATTAACAGTTCAGGTAATTAATTCTTCACCACTAACTGAGTCAACAGTTGGCAGCCACCAGGGCCGCTACACCTGCCGCTCACCTGCCAACAACACACCTTCATGGTATTTCTTTTGTCAAGTTGTATTTAAAGTCTCGCCTGTATGACTAACCCCCCCCCCCCCCACCCCCCCCCCCCCCCACCACCACCCCCCCCCTCCGCTGTTACACTGGTATTCCAATGTTTTTTTATAGGTTTTTATTATTTATTATCATTATTATTATTATTATTATTATTATCATTATCATTATCATTATTATTATTATTATTATTATTATTATTATTATTATATTCTTCCTACATACCACTTATTCATTCACTGTAAACGACACACACATACATATAATCATTTCATTCTCATATTAATTTTAAATCTAATAATTTAATTTAATTAGCATATTCCTAAGCATTAGATGTACAGTACAGCCCTACGTATGTTGTCAAGAGTTCATGATACAATTCTGAAAAATTGCTTGAACCTCTTAAAGTGCCTTGTTATAGTTAGTTCTGGTTACTGTGGTGATTACCTTACCAAATTGAGGAGAAATGCACATAAAGGTAGTTGAGAATTACCCCCAAAATATTATGAGATGTGTTGGGATGTGTGGAATGTGTAGATGACCTGTTGTGCGTAATATTACTACATGGACTGCTACTACTAACGTACTACTACTACTACTACTATGACGTGTACACATCCCCACCATCCTATACCTTCAGATGTCGTCACAGGAAAAAAAATCATTGTGTATCTTCGCTTTAACTGTGTCACAATGTTGTTAGAGCCATCAAATAATACCCAAGACGTCGCTATCAGTCATGGAGGGTTCTCTCTCGTACAGTTAGCGAAGAAAAGAAGGGAGAAAAAAAAAGTCATGACTAACGACGACCATAGATCCATCAACAACATGGGCCACTTCCTCTGTTATTGTAGCCGACGGGCCCCACCATTGAAACACACAGCAGGACTTCCTCGTTCCTCCTGCCATCTCCCTCTTGCTTCACATCCGCCTCTCCTCCTCCTCCTCTCCTCCCATACAACATACCATCAAACATCCCACAGCTTTTTCCCTCCTCCCCCTACGCCTCACAACACTCCACCGGACCAACACAAACAATTGCTTCTCTCCAATCCGACAAGACATGCCTCCTCGCTGTCGCCTCACCACTCACGCCGCGACGCCAACATTCACTAGGGGGTGGTAGGAGGGGGATAGTAAGTTTCTTATCTCTGCACTACTTGTTTTTGGCAATTGGTCCCCCTACACAATGCCGCCGTCCTCTCCCCTGCCCCACGCTAAAACTAAGTTCAGGCCTAACTGGACTCCTCCGACAATGGGTACTTTCCAGCAGACATCCCAGCTATTCGCCAGACTGTCTCCTTCACCAAAAGGCTCCTCTCATACGAATGGCCGTGTCTGAGAGACGGCCCATTCCACCAGATGGACCCTTCCACCAGACGGTCTCTTTACACCAGACGGTTCCTTCCTTCAGACGGTCCCTTCCACCAGACGGCCCCTTCCACAAGACGGCCCCTTCCACCAGACGGCCCCTTCCACCAGATGGACCCTTCCACCAGATGGACCCTTCCACCAGACGGCCCCTTCCACCAGACGGCCCCTTCCACCAGACGGCCCCTTCCACCAGACGGCCCCATCCACGCAGACGGCCCCATCCACCAGACGGCCCCTTCCACCAGACGGCCCCTTCCACCAGACGGCCCCTTCCACCAGACGGCCCCATCCACCAGACGGCCCCATCCACCAGACGGCCCCTTCCACCAGACGGTCCCTTCCACCAGACGGCCCCTTCCACCAGACGGCCCCTTCCACCAGACCGCCCCTTCCACCAGACGGTCCCTTCCACCAGACGGTCCCTTCCACCAGACGGCCCCTTCCACCAGACGGACCCTTCCACCAGACGGCCCCTTCCACCAGACGGCCCCTTCCACCAGACGGCCCCTTCCACCAGACGGCCCCTTCCACCAGACGGCCCCTTCCTTCAGACCCCCCTTCCACCAGACGGCCCCTTCCTTCAGACCCCCCTTCCACCAGACGGCCCCTTCCACCAGGCAGCCCCTTCCACCAGACGCCCCCATCCACCAGACGCCCCCATCCACCAGATGGCCCCTTCAACCAGACCCCCCTTCAACCAGACCGCCCCTTCCACCAGACATCAGCTCCACCAAACACTCCCTTTGCACCAAACTGTATTTCTAATAAACAATCCCTTTATCAGACCAACCCTCTACCTAAGGGCCCCTCCTCTCCACTAAGCCACCCTTTCATGAAATTCTTCCTCCCTCCTCTCCACCTCCTCTCCCTTCCTCTCCCTCCCTTCCTCTTCCCTCCCTCCTCTTCTCTCCCCTTCTCTTCCCTCTCCTCCTCCTCTTCCCCCCTTCTCTTCCCTCTCCTCCTCCTCTCCTCCTCCTCTTACTCCGTATCTGTAATATTCTTGCTAAATAAATGTTCAATTGCAATAATTTTTCCTCGACAGGAAATACCGACCAAAAAACAAATCCCAAAAACAAAAACTACTGAAAACCAAATCCTAGCCCCCAAAATTCTCATTTGATAAAATCCCTCAAAGCCCCCTAAACAACTCCCCCCCCCCCCCCCCACCAAAAAAATAAATAATAAACTCCCCCTCTCCCATACCAGAAGGCTCTACTTCTCCGCCCCGTCAGAAGCGATGTCTAGATGGTGGGGGTATTAGGACGTCTCCGAGCTGGATGCTGTCAGCCTTAAGCTACGGCGGAGCAATTCTGGATGGCTCTAACACCCCTCCCTAACATCCACCACCCTCCCCCACTCCCACCACCCATTCCCACCACCCATTCCCCCACTCCCACCACCCATCCCCCACTCCCACCACCCATCCCCTGACCCCACCACCCCTCTCCTTATCCCCATCCTGATTTTTTGGTGTATGTGATTTTCCCTTAAGAGACCCGGAGATTTAGGAGTCTGAATTCTCAATGCTACTTATGTTGAATTTAAGCTCCGTTTAATCTGATATCTGAGAACACATTTAACTGGTTGACATCTTAAGCTATGACGGAAAAGTGATGGCCAAGATGATGTCGATTTGGTTCGAGGACCTGACTTTTATACATAAGCTGTACGTTATGCAGTTAAAGGGTAAAATGACTTTGAAATTGAACTAAGACTTTATATCAGTAAAGGGGCAAACGTATGTATAGTTAAGGTAGAGTCTGCAGTAATTTTAACACCATTTTGGATGAAGTTTTAGAACTTTAGCGTGAGTCCCGCCAGCTAGATGTGTTATTGTGTCTCCAGTTATGAGGAAAATTTAACATAAGAACTCTTGAGAATTTCGTTCGAGGGCAGCTTGAGGCAGAGTGCCCCCCTCCCCCGCCCGGTGTGGCCTCCATTGGTCCAAACACCCGCTGTATGATCTCGCTCACCCCCTATGTGGTCCCTTGTGTGGCCCCCTCACCCCCCATGTGGTCCCTTTTGTGGCCCCGCTCACCCCCCAAGTGGTCCCTTTTGTGGCCCCGCTCACCCCCCAAGTGGTCCCTTTTGTGGCCTCGCTCACCCCCCAAGTGGTCCCTTTTGTGGCCCCGCTCACCCCCCATGTGGTCCCTTTTGTGGCCCCGCTCACCCCCCACGTGGTCCTTTTGTGGCCCCGCTCACCCACATGTGGTCCCTTGTGTTGTCCCACTTACCCCCATGTGGTCCCTTGTGTGGCCCCACTCACCCCCATGCTTTCCCCGTGTGTGGCCCTGCTCACTCCCATGTGGCCCTCCTGTGTGACCACGCTCACCCTCATGGGGCTCCCTGTGTGGCCCTATTCGCCTTCATGTGGCTCCCTGTGTGGCCCTATTCGCCTTCATGTGGCTCCCTGTGTGGTGTGTTTTATTTTCCAAAGTTTTTATTGAGTCGCATGTTAGCTGCTTGTGTTGAAGATTGTGTGTGTGTGTGTGTGTGTGTGTGTGTAATATGGACGCATCATTTTCATAATAACGTTTCAGTTATCGCCAAAAGGGCTCAAATATTTTCTGCGCGATGAACATTGTTTCCGGGTACTGTTACTACCATACACAACATCGCTGTCCCATCGGAGTCATTATTTCCACCACCACCACTAATCCACCACCACCACCACCACAACCACAACCACTAATACTACTCCCACCACCACCACAACCACTCCCACTACTCCCACCATCACTGACGCCATAACTATTGATGGTAAGACCACTACCACCGTTGCCAATATCAGCTGCAGCAAAATCAATAGCTACCGTTGTCTTAATAAACACCAATAGCACCACTGTTATTCCCTGTTGACTCAGACAGTGGACAGGTGAGAGCCAAAGATCTTATTGCCCGTAAACATAGACAGCCAGACAGCAGTAAAGACGAGTGTCCACATACAAAAAAGTAAAATAAGCTGCGTATAGTCAGAAATAGATGAAACTTTAATAGAAAAAAATATAAAGTCAATTTGCAGAAGTCACTGAGAAGTAAGAGGATAAAGGTCTTTAAAAAATCGATAAATAAAGGGAGAATTTTCCTTACAAGTCACTCTGGATTCTAGAAGTTCCCTCATGAGTCACTCTAGAAGAAGTTCCCCCCGCGAGTCACTCTGGAAGAAGTTCCCCCCACGAGTCACTCTAGAAGAAGTTCCCCCCACGAGTCACTCTAGAAGAAGTTCCCCCCACGAGTCACTCAAGAAGTACCCTCATTAGCCACGCTGGAAAGATAATTTGTGAGGAATGGATTCTGGAAACACCTCAAAGACAAAAACATCAGAAAAAAAGGGCTTCCAGGGAGGCATTGTGGACACGGAAGATGATGATGAAAATGATGATGAAAATGATGACGATGATGATGATGAAGAAGCAGCGGTACAATACACCAAACAGTAGCCTTAAGTCTTACCCTGGAAAAGAAGTTGGGAACACAGTCTTGAGCGGCCCAAGGATTTTTTTAGGTGTAGGAAGAAAGTATCTGATTGTGTACTGAGAGCAAATATGTGGAGAGCGTTGATTGTGGCTCCCGTGCCAAGAGGAGTGGAGGAAAACTGGTGAAAAATATGAACCACATGAACATTAGGCTCCTCTTAGTTTAATCCACGTAAGATTTGACCACTAACAGTAAGCTAATCCAACTAACCTTACCTCTTAGTTTAATCCACGTAAGATTTGACCACTAATGCTAAGCTAATCCAACTAACCTAACCTCT
This sequence comes from Homarus gammarus, assembly GCA_958450375.1. Classification (NCBI taxonomy): domain Eukaryota; kingdom Metazoa; phylum Arthropoda; class Malacostraca; order Decapoda; family Nephropidae; genus Homarus; species Homarus gammarus. Next base: position 2,017,392 of record CAUDMG010001828.1, read on the forward strand.
TAGTTTAATCCACGTAAGATTTGACCACTAACGCTAAGTTAATGCAAACTAACCTAACTTAGTCAAACCAAACTTAACCAAGCCAAATCTAGTCGCACTTCGCCTCACCTCTACCCACCATCCACCAGTTAATTACCTCAATCACTGGAGAAATAAACTGTTACGGACACAACCTCAAAACAGTTACGGACACAACCTCAAAACAGTTACGGACTCGACCTTAAATTATTACGGACACAACCTCAAACTATTAGGGACACAACCTCAAATTATTACGGACACATCCTCAAATTATTACGGACACAACCTCAAATTATTACGGACTCATCCTCAAATTATTACGGACACAACCTCAAATTATTACGGACACAACCTCAAACTATTACGGACACAACCTCATAAACTGTTCCGGACTCGACCTTAAATTATTACGGACACAACCTCACTGGGTGGTACTGGTCAGCGATTAGTTGTGGCGGCAATAAAAAAATGTCAGTGGGGGGGGGGGGGGGACTTTTTTTTTACTATTTACACAGAAGCAAAATTAAAAATGCTAATGAGAAAAATATCGAGAGTATGAACTTTTAATATTAATAAAAAAAAATACACGATATTAAAAACAGGATCAGGGAGTTGTGATATGACCAGAGGGAGTGCTGGTGTTGAGGGCTGCGGGCTGGTGTTGAGGGCTGTGGGCTGGTGTTTAGGGCTGCGGGCTGGTGTTGAGGGCTGTGGGCTGGTTTTGAGGGCTGTGGGCTGGTGTTGAGGGCTGCGGGATGGTGTTGAGGGCTGCGGGCTGGTGTTGAGGGCTGCGGGCTGGTTTTGAGGGCTGCGGGCTGGTGTTGAGGGCTGCGGGCTGGTGTTGAGGGCTGTGGGCTGGTGTTGAGGGCTGTGGGCTGGTGTTGAGTGCTGTGGGCTGGTGTTGAGGGCTGTGGGCTGGTGTTGAGGGCTGCGGGCTGGTGTTGAGGGCTGCGGGCTGGTGTTGAGGGCTGTGGGCTGATGTTGAGGGCTGTGGGCTGGTGTTGAGGGCTGCGGGCTGGTGTTGAGGGCTGCGGGCTGGTGTTGAGGGCTGTGGGCTGGTGTTGAGGGCTGCGGGCTGGTGTTGAGGGCTGCGGGCTGGTGTTGAGGGCTGCGGGCTGGTTTTGAGGGCTGCGGGCTGGTGTTGAGGGCTGCGGGCTGGTGTTGAGGGCTGTGGGCTGGTGTTGAGGGCTGTGGGCTGGTGTTGAGTGCTGTGGGCTGGTGTTGAGGGCTGTGGGCTGGTGTTGAGGGCTGCGGGCTGGTGTTGAGGGCTGCGGGCTGGTGTTGAGGGCTGTGGGCTGATGTTGAGGGCTGTGGGCTGGTGTTGAGGGCTGCGGGCTGGTGTTGAGGGCTGCGGGCTGGTGTTGAGGGCTGTGGACTGGTGTTGAGGGCTGTGGGGACTGTAAACTGTGTGTTGTGTTCTCTTAGTACTGATGTAATATGAATAAAGGAACGAAGGAATATGTGAGGGATAATAATAATTGATAAAGTTAATATTACAAAGGAAAATGTATTGTGTGGGAGTGAAGAGAAATAGGTAAAATATATATCCTGATTATGTTAAATTAATTCAGGTAAATTTCTAGTTAAATTTGTGTGGTTTTAGATGAAGAAGAAAAAAAAAACTGAAGAACATTGAGATGAACTAACGAGATGATTGTTTTGATTGGCTTCGTCTCCTGATTGTTTTGATTGGCTTCGTCTCCTGATTGTTTTGAGTGTCTTCGTCTCCTGATTGTTTTGAGTGTCTTCGTCTCCTGATTGTTTATGATTGTCTTCGTCTCCTGATTGTTTTGAGTGTCTTCGTCTCCTGATTGTTTATGATTGTCTTCGTCTCCTGGTTGTTTTGAGTGTCTTCGTCTCCTGATTGTTTATGATTGTCTTCGTCTCCTGATTGTTTTGATTGTCTTCGTCTCCTGATTGTTTATGATTGTCTTCGTCTCCTGATTGTTTATGATTGTCTTCGTCTCCTGATTGTTTATGATTGTCTTCGTCTCCTGATTGTTTATGATTGTCTTCGTCTCCTGATTGTTTTGAGTGTCTTCGTCTCCTGATTGTTTTGATTGTCTTCGTCTCCTGATTGTTTATGATTGTCTTCGTCTCCTGATTGTTTTGATTGTCTTCGTCTCCTGATTGTTTTGATTGTCTTCGTCTCCTGATTGTTTTGATTGTCTTCGTCTCCTGGTTGTTTTGAGTGTCTTCGTCTCCTGATTGTTTTGAGTGTCTTCGTCTCCTGATTGTTTATGATTGTCTTCGTCTCCTGATTGTTTATGATTGTCTTCGTCTCCTGATTGTTTATGATTGTCTTCGTCTCCTGATTGTTTATGATTGTCTTCGTCTCCTGATTGTTTATGATATGTTATAGTTTTGTTATTAAGTTTCCAGCTTGGGGAATTTTTTTTTTACCGTTTTTTATATTGTTTAGTTGTTCCTAAATTAATTATTCTTCGTGCCAATTTTTTTCTTTGTTTTTGAAGTTTTGATACTTTTTCTGGTTAAAATTTCCTGGATTTTTTTTTAATTTTTGATCCGTTTTTATTTATTTTACTCTTAAAGTTTCCCCTTAAGGTCAGGTAAACATGGGTGGGGGTCCTGTGTGTTGGAGTGTTATGTCAGGTATGGCAAGATCCTGTTGTTAATAATGTACTCGTATAATATACCTGCTCGTTTTCCTGCTGTCTTCTCTTAATCGTGGTTCTGTTGTTGGTGTCTCTTTGCTCCTCCTCCTCCTCCTCCTCCTCCTCCTCCTCCTCCTCCTCCTCCTCCTTCTGTATTTCCTGCTTTTGCTGTTACTATGTCCTCCTCTTCCTCCTTCTGCTGTTCCTGCCTCCTCCTCCTACCTGCTTCTGCTGTTCCTGCCTCCTCCTGTTTCTGCTGTTCCTTCATCCTCATTCTTCCTGCTTCTGCTGTTCCTGCCTCCTCCTCTTCCTGCTTCTGCTGCTCCTTCTTCCTCCTCTTCCTGCTTCTGCTGTTCCTCCCTCTTCCTGCTTCTGCTGTTCCTGTCTCCTCCTGCTTCTGCTGTTCCTGCCTCCTCCTGCTTCTGCTGTTCCTTCATCCTCATTCTTCCTGCTTTTGCTGTTCCTGCCTCCTCCTCCTCCTCCTCCTCCTCCTGCTTCTGCTGTTCCTGCCTCCTCCTCCTCCTCCTTCTGCTGTTCCTGCCTTCTCCTCCTCCTCCTTCTGCTGTTCCTGCCTCCTCCTCCTCCTTCTGCTTCTTCCTCCTCCTGGCCACTGCAGAGTCCCGAGCCACCTAACTGCCCTTGTCTAATCACTTGACAGTAGCGAGTGTGAATAGTTCTGTCAATTAGCGACCGGGAGGAGGTGTTCCGTGACCACCTGCCTCTACAACAGCTCGTTAATCCTGCCCGGCGGCCATTAAAAGGTCCCTGTTGACGCCTCCCGCAAGCGGTGGTGCGGCCAACTGGATGTGGTTTTATGATAATGGTGGTAGGTGTGACGTCCGCATGCGGTGATGTGACTAGCTGGTGGGTGGTGGTGCGATATTGGATGGGCGATGGGACGTCCGCATGCGGTGGTGGTGATGCTAGCACAGGAGTTTCGATGAAAAGTATATTATTTAATCAAGTACCCTTGAGTGCCCGTTTGACATACTCTTCTTAAACCTAACCTAACCTAACCTTACCTTATGAAACTTAACCTAACCTCGTTAAATCTAACCTACCTTACCAGTCGACGCTATAATCTGCTGTTTTCATCTTCACTTGTCCTGGATCTCTGTAGGAAGTTGTTATGGTTATATCAGCAATATGTTGTGGTTACTTCAGTAGTATGTTCTTTATTTCAGCAGCATGTTGTGGTTATTTCAGCAGTATGTTGTGTTTATTTCAGCAGCATATTGTGGTTATTTCAGCAGCATGTTGTGGTTATTTCAGCAGCATGTTGTGGTTATTTCAGCAGCATGTTGTGGTTGTTTCAGCAATATGTTGTGGTTATTTCAGCAGCATATTGTGGTTATTTCAGCAGTATGTTGTGGTTATTTCAGCAATATGTCGTGGTTATTTCAGCAGTATGTTGTGGTTATTTCAGCAGCATGTTGTGGTTATTTCAGCAATATGTTGTGGTTATTTCAACAGCATATTGTGGTTATTTCAGTAGTGTGTTGTGGTTATTTCAGCAATATGTCGTGGTTATTTCAGCAGTATGTCGTGGTTATTTCAGCAGTATGTTGTGGTTATTTCAACAGTATGTTGTGTTTATTCCTACAGATGCCGTGGTTATTCTAGCAACATATCATGGTTACATCAGTAGTCTGTTGCAGAGTTTCCACCAATGTGTCGTAGTTAATCATATAAATATTAATGAGTGTTTCAGTGTCGGATTTTAGTGTTTACATCACGTACTCCAATATGTTCACATGCCATACTCTCTCGTTTACCCGACATATTCTGAATTCATGTATACAAGATATACACCACTGTCCTGTCTCTCATACATAAACAGGTAAACATGGGTACCTGAGTTTCTGCCCGGCTCATATCTACAGTTTACGTTTTTTTGCGGAATCGGTTATTTTACATGCCCGTAAATTTGCGAAATAACTTACAGATAGACAACCTAACCTAACCTAACCTTATGGTTAGGTTAGGTTAAGGTTAAGGTTAGGTTAGGTTAAGGTTAGGTTAGGTTAGGTTAGGTTAAGGTTAGGTTAAGGTTAGGTTAGGTTAAGGTTAGGTTAGGTTAGGTTAGGTTAGGTTAGGTTAAGGTTAGGTTAGGTTAGGTTAGGATGGCTCGTGTAGATTGATACACAGTTAAGTGGTCCTGTTCTTTTTTTTTACTTTGGTTAGCCTGTTTGTAAATTATTTTGCAAAATTATCAATATACATGCCGGAAATTTTGCAAAATGACCAATTTCGCAATAAAAAAACCCCTAACATATACATACGCATACATTTCAGCATGATGTATACCTGTTTTCTGGTGGGGGGGGGGGGGGGAGAGTAGCGGTAGTTTAGGATGGCAGACACATGTAAACAAGACAACGCAGTTCTCTCTGCATGTTGGTTCCAGGTAGTAACAGTTTGGTGTGTCCTGCAGGTGTTAACAAGGTGTGTGTGGGAGCAGCTGAAGGGGGGAGGTGGTGGTCACGGGTGGTACTGAACAGACCTCGATGATGTATAAACAGCAAATGTGGGGCAGCTTGTGACTGATACCCCCTCCTCTCGCCCCGCCCCGCCAGCTACCACTACCTTCCACTACCAGCCCTTTGATCTCCCTTGACCCCAACTGACCCCACTACCCTCTAACGCCCTCACTACCCCCCTGCCCCCACTACCCCCCTGCCCCCATCACTAACCCCATGACCCCCTCAATACCCCATGACCACCTCACCACCACCTGACCCCCTTACCACTTTTTTTTGTAGAGAAAGGAGGGGTGAAAGAAGATTAGAGGTGGGGGAAGGAAGTTATAGTTCGGAAATTGAAGAAATTTAGGAGGAGGTAAGAGAGGGCGGGCTGACTGCCTAGCTAAGCTAATAGTGTTAGGGTTGTGTCATGAGTTAGTTCTTGTCTGTCGGTACAGGCACTGGACATCCTACCCTATCCCATACATGGGTGTTTTAAGGGCCTTATTTCATATTTCGTTGTCTATTGGTACCGCCCTTACCTTCGCAAGCGAGATGTCACGGGTTCGATTCCCGGGCCGGTGGAAGTTGTTTGGACATACTTCCAAGCTCCCATTAGTCCCTGTTCACCTAGCAGTAAAGTAGGTACCTGGTGTAAATCGAAAGTAGCGAATTCGTATTCAGGGACAAGTTGTTGAAGCTTCCAATAACTTGATGACATAAAACCATTGACTCTTCAGGCTTCTACGCCCTTAACTCATGAGACATAAAGGCAAGCATGAACTTAGCATGCTCCCCTGTTGGGCACTGTAAACGCATCTGCGCTTCACCTTACACAAAGATGTAGGGGAATGCCCAATAAATAATAATAATAAAAAAATATGTATATATTGCCTGGCCGTGTAGATCGGGGGTGGTAATGGACCTTTTGAGATTTGGTAACTTTTTGGGAACCATGTATGGTTGTTGTCGTTATCTGGTGGGAGTCTTTGAAGGAGTTCTTGCTCTGATCGTTCTATCTTTTGCCAGATTCTGCTGGCCAGGGTGTGCAGCTGTTGGTTGGTGGGTTTTATTCTCAGGTCTCTATGTATCTCGGCTGTGGTTCTGGTGAAGGGGTATCTTTCACCTTTGACGAATCTTAGGGCTTCATTTTAGACCATCTGTAATTTTAATATTTGAGTGGTGCTCATAGTATGAAGAGGTATTGCTGGGTAAGTTAAAATCGGTGTAATAAATGATGTCACTAGGCGGAGTTATATTTTCTCAGGAAGCGCTTTAAAGCGATATAGTTTTCTCACCTCTCTTCTTGCCCTTTCCTTCCTGGTGTGGACATGGTGGGAGTAACCTGTTGTGGAGTGGATATACAGTATATGCAGGCCCAGGAGGGTGTCTCTGCTTTTGTATTCTATCTGGGCATTATTGGTTACTAATGGATGAGTTTTCCTTCTGCATAAGGGTATCACTATCCTGACCCCCTCACCACCTCCTGATCCCCTCACCACCTCCTGATCCCCTCACCATCCCCTGACACCCTCCACCACATCTGACACCCTCACCACCCCTTGACTCTTCACCACCCCCTCATCCCCACCACCTCCTGACCCCCACCACCCCCTGAACCCCACCACCCCCTGACCCCCACCACCCCCTGACCCCCACCACCCCCTGACCCCCACCTTCCTCTCCGTCACCCCCATCACCCCCTCCCCTCACCCCCTCAGCCATGGAGTTAGTGTTACACCTCAATGTCTTGCTGTCACTCGATTACGTAACGTCTTCTTAACTGGGTTACTTACCAGTTATTGTTACGGTGTTTAATGTTACTTTCATCACAGTTAGCAGTCCCGTGACCCTCTGTGTGTGTGGTACTGATGGGGGTGAGGGTATGGAAGGAGTGGGTGAGGGGAGAGAGAGGAAAGGGAGGAGGAAGGAAGTGAGGGGAAGGAGGAGGCGGGAAGTGAGGGGAAGAGGAAGAGATTGAGGAATGGGAGAAGAGAGTCAGGACGGAGGAGGAGGGGATGGAGGGAAAGGAAGGAGCAATAAGAGGAGGATGAGGAGGAAGACAATTAGGGGATGGAGGGAAACAAGGAAGGAGATAGAGGAAGGGAGGGGAGAAGGACATGGGGCAAGAGGAAGAGGAGAAGAAAAAGAAGAAATAGAAGAAGAAGGAAGAGAAGATGGAGGAGGAGGATAAATATAACCAAAGAACACATCCAACATGACCAAGACTGACTGGGTGACTCATGCTCGGATGGGTTCGAACTGAAGCTCCATCATCATGTTGAGAGATTAGAAACCCAGAGAGCCATTGAGGGCCAGGTGCCATGACTAGTGCCAGATGTAAATGTTACGAGATGGCTGGCTGGCTGGCTGGCTGGCTGGCTGGCTGGCTGGATAGATAGATAGATAGATAGATATATTAAGACAAATCTACAGACAAATAGATAAGTAGATATATAGATGGGTAGATGGATTTAGATAGTATAGACTCAAGATGTTCAGTAAATCGTTACACCTACACCCAGCATGTAGCTTGACTGTGTGTGTGTGTGTGTGTGTACTGTATAGATTATGGGCAGGTTTTATTACATAGCACAACACCCAACCCCCACACTACCTCTCACACCGCCATACCACACGCCCCACATCTACCCCCACACCTACCCCCACACTCCCTCACACCACTACCCACACCACTCCACCCCAACACCACCCCACCCCTACACCACCCCACCCCTACACCACCCCACCCCTACACCACCCCTACACCACCCCCACCCCTACACCACCCCACCCCTACACCACTCCACCCCTACACCACCCCACCTCTACACCACCCCACCCCTACAACCCCCCCCCCAACACCACCCCCCCCAACACCACCCCACCCCCAACGCCACCCCACCCCAAACACCACCCCACCCCAACACCACCCCACCCCTACACCACCCCACCCCAACACCACCCCACCCCTAACACCACCCCACCCCTACACCACCCTACCCCAACACCACCCCACCCCTACACCACCCCACCCCTACACCTACCCTCACACCTACCCCCACACCACTACTCACACCACCCCACCCCTACACCCCCCCACACCTACCCCCACAACCCCCCCCCCCCACACCTACCCCCACACACAACACAGCACTGACCTTAAAAAAACAAAGAAACTCTGAAAAGCGCAAATCCACAACACAGGAGAATAACAGTGACCCGAGGCTGGACAATGGGGGTTTAGCCAATGAACGACGGCCATAATGATGAGGCAATTACTCTTAATGGGATATGACCAATCAGCAGTTAACGGCCGGGCAAGGCTGCACGTGGTGATAACGACCAACCGTCACCGTCCAACCGTCACGCCGGAGGAGCGCCACTTTTGAAAATTCAAATATCAAGTTTAAAATAACAGAAGACGTATACATTCGTCTGTGTGTGTTTGTGTGTGACTTCATATTTCAAGTTGCAATGACTAAAAAAGATTGTGGTGTTAAGATTATTAATTGTAATTTATTGAAAAGAAAAGTTATATATTATAGGAAAAAAACCACGTGGATTTAATATAATAATTCTTGATGTATAGTAATTATAACGGGAAATCCCACGGGGTTACACCACTTAACCCTAATATTATTTTGCCTCGCAGCTCATCTCTAAAATCCTTTTGATGCACCAAATAAGCCGCACAATAAATAATATTTGTTTTCATTATATGGTCAGCAAATCCTGTTGGTTGAATGAGTTAATCCCTTAATGGTGTTGAAGAGAAAGAGTGTGTGTGTGTGTGTGTGTAATAATAATAATAATAATAATAATAATAATTAACGATTTATTGAAAAAAATTCTGCAGCCCGAAGGCTGAAAATATACATTGGACATAAATGACTTATTACATACATTGGTGGTTTAACAAAAGCCTTCATTAGAGAAAGGTAAAGGAACATACAGTGAACATACAGATTAATGTAGGTGTTGAACAGCAAACACGCAGTGTAGTAACTCCCTCACAGATGGTGTTAGGAGGGACCTGACGTGGTGTAGTAGTTCCCTCAGATGTTGTTATGAGGGACCTGGCGTGGTGTAGTAATTCCCTCACAGATGGTGTTATGAGGGCCCTCACGTGGTGTAGTAATTACCTCACAGATGGTGTTATGAGGGACCTCACGTGGTGTAGTAATTACCTCACAGATGGTGTTATGAGGGGCCTCACGTGGTGTAGTAACTCCCTCACAGATGGTGTTATGAGGGGCATCACGTGGTATAGTAATTCCCTCACAGATGGTGTTATGAGGGGCCTGACGTGGTGTAGTAATTCCCTCACAGATGGTGTTATGAGGGACATGTGGTGTAGTAATTCCCTCACAGATGGTGTTGTGTGAGTGAGGTTTGGTCCCAGGCCTTCCTATCGTAGACGGATTAACACATCGGTGGTTGTTGTTGGGTCTCGCGGGGGGCCGTTATCACTGGGTACCTGGGACTTCACTGTGTGAAGGTTAACTTGGGTACGACTGTTACTGTTGAGTTGTTCTCACTGACTTAAGCACTGTTCACCACTGTTCACCTTTTTTAATACTGGTTCCGTTCCTTTCCTAAATGAAATTGTAACTTCTGGCGAGAACTTGTTGATATTCCGCTGGGGAGGAGGGTTCAGGGGAGGGGGTTGGTATGGGCCAACTTAACAGTTGACCTGGCTGCTCCGAGAGGAGCGCCAGGTACGTCTTGACCCTTCGGTGGTCAAGGATGAGAGAGAGAGAGAGAGATGAGTTGTCGTACTATGGGTCTGCAGTACCGAGAATTTCACACCACCTTAAATTGCAGTATAGTGTGTGGCATTGCCATGAATGGTAGACATGCATTGTAGTACCATGTGTTTCAAGTTGCAACACCATTAATTACAGTACCATAAGTTGCCATTCCAATGTTTACAGTAACAATAGCTACAACACCAGACTTACCATGGGCTGCAGACAATGGACTACACCACCATGGGCTACAGACAATGGACTACACCACCATGGGTTGCTGCTGTGTGGCTACCGCATCAAGAACAGCAACACCGATGATTGCAGTGGTCAGAGTACACCATAAGAGCCAAGATAACAGCCTAGACTTGATAAGAAACACAAACCTCAGAAATGTGTTTGTGCTCTTCATATATTTGCATGTGTTGGGAAGGTTTGCCTCGTAACGTCGACCCTCCCTGGCCAGTCTTGTAGGCGAGGGTCGACGGTAATGGGCAGCCGTTCGATTAACATTAATCTCTCGGAAGTACAGAAGTGCCTCGGGTGGCGAAAACGAACCATCTGAGTTGTATTAATGTATTACCGGCGGCGGATAGCTGAACGCAGGTGGTTAAAGCGAGGGCAGGAATAATACAGTATTGCATTTGTGTTCTGCCAGTTGGTGGAAGCGGGTACTGCTAGTAACAGGGTTCGGTACAGGTGTTTCGAATAATATAACTAACTTTGTGTAGAATGTTTGTATCGCCTTAGCATAGGTGGTTTTAGTAATGGAATGAATAGACATTAATGTATTTGTGCTTTACCAGCTTGTGTTTCCAATAATGACGAGAAAATTTTGTGTTGTAGCATTGTTACAAACCCTTTGTATTTTACAAATCCCCATCCACCTGCAGAGCTCAGTAAAGATGGTTCATGTAGAGGAAGTTACTCACTGTATTGTGTTCAAATGTCAACTGCTGCAGGGATCAATACAGGTATTTCGCAGCGGACTGAAGCTACAGTAACAGGTAAACGATTGGATGCTGAATTACGTTGTGAGAGTTGAAACATGGGAATGAGCATTGTGTATTCATTAGCCACTGGCTGCAGGGCTCACCTCGTGAGTCTTAATTTGTGAAGTTGGAAGAACAAACACACTGTCATTAGTAAATGAGTCACTGAATGTTGAGTTCAAACAAGTTCGAATAATGAGTGAATCATCAAAACACAGAGTCGCGTTTTGGGGGGTTCAGGACACAGGTGATCAGATATAACAGGATACTGAAGTGTGTTATTGTATATAATGTCCGTATAACATCATAATTATGTACATATCTCTATCTGGATGTTACCTGACAGAACCTCCTCTTGTCTCTGTAACTCATGTCTGTCATAAATCTTTCTGTAATTACGAGCCCATGAGGATGCACACACACACACACACACACACACACACACACACACACACAAGGACCTGAGTACATTTCATCGTCCAGTCCCACCTTGTTGATCCAAGAGACCCTCCTGGAGTCTCCTGCCCCCGGCCTCCCAAGTCCCAAGGAGTGGACGTGTCTTCTTCAGCTTGCTTATGTACAGTATGATGGAGAGGTGACTTGGGTTCTACAGCCCCAATACGGCCACTCTTGCATCCTCTCATGGCACATCCCCTCATCCCCACACACCTCCCCTTCTCTAGCACCTTCCCGTCCAAACCTCCACATCCCCAGCACCTCCTCTCCACCTAAACCTCCTCATCCTCTTCCTCTCCTTATATCTTTCAATGTACACCTCTTCTCTTGGTAATTCAGAGTCTTCTACCCGAACACCTCCCCGCCCATCCTCGCCTCCCTGCACCTACCTGTCGATCCTCACCTCACACCTCCCAGCCCATCCTCACATTCCTGAACCTCCCTGCACCTCCCCGCCCATCCTCATATCCTCGCTCCTCCCCATCCAACCTCACCTCCCTGCACCTCCCCGCCCATCCTCATATCCTTGCACCTCCCCATCTCACCCGTCTCTCTTGACATTTTTACCGTTGATCTCGTGGCTCCGGTCTCTGCAAAATTTAAAGTTGGGTAACAAATCACGTTCAGTCTGTCTTCCCCCTTGGTGTTCATGTCCCTCCCTGTCTCTCCCCAGCACAACTCCCTCCCCAGTACACCTCCCTCCCCAGTACACCTCCCTCCCCAGTATACCTCCCTCCTCAGTACACCTCCCTCCCCAGCACACCTTCCTTCCCAGTACACCTCCCTCCCTAATACTCCTCCCTCCCTAGTACACCACCTTCTCCCCAGTCCCTCTCTCTCTCTCCCCACCACACTTCCCTCCCCAATTCCCCTCTCTCCCCCACCACATCTACCTCCCCAGTCTCTGTACCCCCACTACATCTTCCTCCCCAGTCTCTCTCCCCCCACTACATCTTCCTCCCCAGTCTCTCTCCCCCCACTACATCTTCCTCCCCAGTCTCTCTCTCTCTCCACCACACTTACCTCCCCAATCCCTCCCTCCACCACACTTAGCTCCCAAGTCCCTCTCTTCAGCACACATGCCTCCCCAATCCCTCCCCACTATCTGCCCCCACCATACCCCCTCCTCACTTTCGCCCTTCTTCTTGCTCCTTCCTTTCCCTCACCTCCTGCCCCTCTTTCTCTTGCCCTTCCTCTCCCTCACTCCTCCCTCTCACTGTCACTCCTCCCTCTCACACCTCTCCTGCTGCTCCTCCTCTTTCTCACTGCTCTTACCCTACCTCTCCCTCATTCCCCTCATCACCCTCACCTTCTCCTCCTATCCCTCATCTCCCTTTCCTCTCCCCCTCACCCTTCTCCCTCACCCCTCCTACACCTTCTTTGTCCTGAGAAAATTGACTCTTCACCGTGTCTTTGTCTTCTACCTTCCTTCATCCTTTTCTTGACAGTCGTCGTGTTTCTTGAATTGTGTTGCTGTGTGTGTGTGTGTGTGTGTGTGTGTGTGTCTCTCTCTCTCTCTCTCTCTCTCTCTCTCTCTCTCTCTCTCTCTCTCTCTCTCTCTCTTTCACCCCACGAAGAAAAAAATGACAAGAAGAAGAACAAGAAATAGATGATGATGATGATAACAAAGGTGATCTGTCAGTTAATAAGTCAGTCAACCAGTCAGCTAACTGGTCAAGAACTACAAACACAAACAGTACCTGATTATCTCACCAGCACAACAATTATACGATATATCCATAACAACATTTATTAATCTGCGTCATCTTAAACTCTTAATCCCTCACATAAAACTTCAGGATATTTACAACACTCGGAAACTGATGTTAATTGTGGCGGCTGGGGGCGGGGTGTGGCGGGGCAGGGTGGAAGGAACGGGGCGAGGCGGGGTAGTAGGTGTGTGTGTGTGGCCCTCCAGGTATATAAGTGGAGGCTGGCGGGAATGAGGAAAGATTGCCCTGGTGTGCTTCTTCCCCCACACAAAAGACCAACTCCGGTGTTTGATCTGTTCCCATCGTGTTTGTCTTTCATCTGGTAGCCGGGGGGAGCAGGTGCGAGAATGAGCACAGCTGTGGGGAGGTGAGGAGGGCGGGGAGGTGAGGGGGATGGGGAGTCGACGAGGGAGGGAGGGAGGTGAGGTGTTAGGAGAGAGAAAACTGATGGTGTGTGTAGTAGTAGTAGTAGTAGTAGTAGTAGAATGGAGGATAGTAAACTAGTATTGCACAATGGATAGGGGATACACAAGGAATGGATAGGTTTCTCCGGACTCGGGGAGTGTCGGGTTCAGTAGCCATTACCCGACGAAGCCTAAATGGGTGATTGCTTATGATGGTGACGTCACTCTTGATCCCAGCTGGTAGTGCTCAAAATGGTGCTCGAGGGACAGCTGGTACCACGGCGTCTCAAGTGTTATCTCTCCTAAGTGTCACTGGAGTCTGTAGCTGTCCTGGTGTTTGTTTGTTTTGTATTTGGAGCTGGTCGAAGATTATTATTATTATTATTATTATTATTATTATTATTATTATTATTATTATTATTATTGGATAAGTATCAACCCCTCCTGACGGTGCACAAGAGCAGGTGACGTATAGCCAGGCACAGGATGTTGTCGTGTCCTTAGCAACGACTTAGACGCCTCCGTTGCCATGTGGCCCCCCCCCCCCTTTCATCACGACCCCCAACACCCACACCCACACACCCACACACATACATCCACACCAACACACACTAACACACACACACCCACACCCACACCCACTCACACCGACACACACCCACACACCCACACACACCCACACCGACACACACCCACACACTGATTAAGTTAAGTCAAGTTAAGTTAGGTTAGATTTGCTCTAGTTAGGTTAGATCGGTTAGCTTAGTTTGGGTTAGGTTGGGTTGACTTGGTTACGTTAGGGGCATGGTTCGTTGTAGCGTGTGTTCCCTTTGAAATTTATTTATACAACAAACATCAATCATATACTTAATGGGTATCAGGTGTGTGTGTGTGTCAGCGCTCGGTGTGTGTGTGTGTGTGTCAGCGCTCGGTGTGTGTGTGTGTCAGCGCTCGGTGTGTGTGTGTGTTGTCAGCGCTCGGTGTGTGTGTCGGCGTTCAGTGTGTGTGTCAGCGCTCGGTGTAATAATAATAATAATAATAATAATTAACGGTTTATTGAAAGAGCTTGGCAGCCAGAAGGCTGAAAATATACAGTTACATATTTGGGGAGTGGGTTACGAATTACAAATAATATACAAGTAACATAAGTGACACAAATAAGACATATAACAACTTAGATGGGGAAAAGCTCAAACTACAGTTCAATTCAACATAGTGACAGTGTTACAGTATTACAAGTTATTGATAATTTTTACAATGGTTGGGACTGGGCTGTTCTTATAGCGATCAGTTCGTGCACGTATGGGCTGGATGCGGTTGTGGTGTCGAACAGCAATTCTCGGACAAGGGACCTCGGGTGGTAGTAGGAGCCGGTGTCGGGGATGGTGTAGAAGCTTCTTACCAAATTTGCAGATGAGGTCGTGGTGATGGTCAGTGAGAGTCGAAAGGGTCAGTGTGTTGAGCGCTTCTTGATATGTGGAGTAGGAGGAGGAGAGAATAATCTTGCATGCCCTCTTTTGCACTTTTTCTAGGTGTTTACGTTGTGTGGCATTTAGGGAGGAAGACCAGGTGGGGGAGGCATAGGTGAGCTTGGGAAGTATGAATGTTGTGTAAACACTGAGGAGCTCGTGTGCAGGAACTCCGAGGGACTTGAGTCGGCGGAGGAGGTGGAGACGGAAACTGGAGGATTTGACAACTTCATTGACGTGTGGTTTCCAATTTAGTTTGTTGTCTATGGTGACGCCGAGGAGCTTCGTGGAATCTACGACCTGGAGTGTGTTCGGACCTAGAGTAATGGAAGGAGGTGGGACAATGTCGGAGGAGAGGTTGATGTGCATAACCATGGTCTTGGTATGGTTGATGGTGACATGGTTGTTGGTAGCCCAGTTTTGGAGACTGTTCAATAAATCCTGAAGGGCGGTATAGTTGGGAGCAGAATTGTTGACGCTGATCCCAATGGTGGAGTCGTCGACATATTTCCAGCGAGCAGGGGTTTCTCTTAGGGCATCATTGATGAGCATAAGGAAGCAGAGTGGTCCCATCTTGGTGCCTTGGGGGACGCCACAGGTGAGTGACTGAAAGGTGGAGACAGCCCCTCGGAAGCGTACAGCTTGGCGTCGGTCACTGAGGAAGTCTGTAAGCCATGGTATGAGGCTTCTTCGAAGCCCGAGGTCAATAGCTTTGTTGATGATTATATTGTGGTCGACTAGGTCGAACGCTTTAGTGAAATCAATGAAGGCGACAGCTACAGACGTTTTTCGTTTCTCGAGATGGCGGTATATGTAATCGAGAAAGCTGACAAGACAGTGAGTGGTGGAGGAAGTTTTCATGTTGCCAAATTGCTGAGGGTCTACGACTCCTGCAATATCAGCATAAGCCCAGTCGAACACAAAACTTTCACAGATTAGGCTGGGTATTGGGGTGATTGCAATAGGTCGTAGCTGATTTAAGGATTGTGGGCTGGTTGACTTGGGCACTGGTGATACATAAGAGGTCTTCCAGTCAGCTGGGCATCTGGCTTGACTGAGAGAAGCATTGATGATGGAGCAGAGGGGTTTAGCAAGCTCCGGGGAGAACTCCTTGAAGAGTTTCATTGGTAAGTCAATGGGGGTGGTAGAGCGTTTTAATTTTAGTTTGTCCAGGCGTTTTGCTACGTCAAATTCTTCTACTAAGTCAGTGGGAAGGGAGGCTGGTAGGTAAGCAGGGAGAGTGGTTGTGTCAAGCCGTGGGAGCGTCTGGCATATAGTAGCGAAATGGTTATTTGTTTGCTCAGCTGCGTCAACACTAGTGAGATGGCTAAGGAAGGGGAGGGGGTGTGTCTTATTGTTTAGTCCACAGAGTTCTTTAAGCTTACCATACCATTGACTGATGTTGGTCTGTTTCAGGTGTTGTAATTTGGTTGGGTAGTGGGACTTCTTTGCAGTGCGTATTTCGCGGATGACTCGGTTGCGAAGGGACCTGTAGCGGATGTGGTCATTGAGATGAAAGGCTCTGTCTCTCTGTTGCATAAGTCTTTTGATCCGAGGTGTGATCCAGGGCAAGTCAGCTGGGTGAGATCTGACGGACTTCTCGGGGAAGAAGTGGTGGTGAGCTTGCGTGGTGGTGTTGGTATAATTTATCCATTTGGTTTCCACGTCATCCACGCTAAGTACTTCAGTCCAGGGATGGTGAACTATCCACTGCCCGAAGAGGCGCACTGCAGAGTCAGTAATCGGCCTGTAGGTCTTGATGTAGGGTCTCTGTACTTGAGTGGGAGTGGCAGCTGGGGACCAGAGCACTGATAAGTGTGTGCTACACCCGATAGGAGGCATTGGTTGAGGTGGTTGGTACTGGTCCGCTAAGTCAGTTAAGATAAGGTCCAGGGTATTTTGACCGTGTGTGGGGAAGGTCACAACTTGTGATAGTGATAGCTGGTCCTGGATATCAGTGGTGTCAATTTCATTTAAATCCCCACATAATATTAACTTGGCACATGGGTACCTAACTCTGAGGTGGTCTGAGGTGGTGATGAGATGATTGATAAGAGTGTCTCTGGTGGGTGATCGAGGCGGATGGTATGCCACACAGATTATAATGGAAGCAGTGTTGCGTGGGTGGGCTCTTAGCACGACACGTACCCATAATGCTTCCACATCTGCTGGGACTTGAACATCCAGGCGTGACGGGCGTAGGTCATCTTGACAGAAGAGGGCAACGCCCCCTCCGCGTCTTTGTGAACGAAGGTGATGAAAGAGTTGATATCCCTCAATATGACACGTTTCAGGCACAATTTGCCAGGCCTCACATATGGCAACGACGCTCGCGGCGGTTGACCTGACTGTAGTTGCCAGCTCGTCGAACTTGTTAGCTAGGGAAGTGACGTTGGATAGCAGTAAAGACGGGAGATCATACCATATCCGTGGAACTTCAGTGTGGTGGTATGGTCTGTCAGGGGTGGGTTTCTCCGGTTTCCTAGTGGAGGTTACGGTTCTAATGGGCTTATGTGCATGACGGCCTTGTCTACGGCTCCGCGCGTGGAATAGGTTTAGTGACTTGAGTAGCGCGATAACACTGCCATCAGGATAACCGTTCCCACGCTTTAGATGGTACAGAGTGCGTCGGGAGTAAGTGATTGGTGGCCATCTGTTGAAATCTGTTGTGGGCGGACGGAAGTGTTTGTCACTGGCGGCACTTTGAGGGACACTGACACTGGTAGACATCTGTTAGTGTTTGTCAGTCGTAAAGACCGTGGGTCTTTGTCCCTGGTGCTTGGGGTCGCCGACACAGTTTTCACGATATATGTAAACACCGCGGTGTGTGTGTGTGTGTGTGTCAGCGCTCGGTGTGTGTGTCGGCGCTCAGTGTGTGTGTGCGTGTGTCAGCGCTCGGTGTGTGTGTCGGCGCTCAGTGTGTGTGTGCGTGTGTCAGCGCTCAGTGTGTGTGTCGGCGCTCGGTGTGTGTGTGTGTGTGCGTGTGTCAGCGCTCGGTGTGTGTGTCGGCGCTCGGTAAGGTTGTCAGCTGAACCACTTATAACTTAGTTTATTCATGTTATTTGATGTGAAGAAGTTGTAAAAAAAATTAATATTAAGTGTTGTAGCAGTGTGTGTGTGTGTGGGGGGGGGGGGGTGGGTGGTAATCACTATTGTTTCTTACAGGTGAGGTGTGGTCTCGTGAGGAGGTGGTCCAGGTGAGGTGTGGTCTCGTGAGGAACTGGCCCAGGTGAGGTGTGGTCTCGTGAGGAACTGGCCCAGGTGAGGTGTGGTCTCGTGAGGAACTGGCCCAGGTGAGGTGTGGTCTTGTGAGGAACTGGCCCAGGTGAGGTGTGGTCTTGTGAGGAACTGGCCCAGGTGAGGTGTGGTCTTGTGAGGAACTGGCCCAGGTGAGGTGTGGTCTTGTGAGGAACTGGCCCAGGTGAGGTGTGGTCTTGTGAGGAACTGGCCCAGGTGAGGTGTGGTCTTGTGAGGAACTGGCCCAGGTGAGGTGTGGTCTTGTGAAGAACTGGCCCAGGTGAGGTGTGGTCTTGTGAGGAACTGGCCCAGGTGAGGTGTGGTCTTGTGAAGAACTGGCCCAGGTGAGGTGTGGTCTTGTGAAGAACTGGCCCAGGTGAGGTGTGGTCTTGTGAGGAACTGGCCCAGGTGAGGTGTGGTCTTGTGAAGAACTGGCCCAGGTGAGGTGTGGTCTTGTGAAGAACTGGCCCAGGTGAGGTGTGGTCTTGTGAGGAACTGGCCCAGGTGAGGTGTGGTCTTGTGAGGAACTGGCCCAGGTGAGGTGTGGTCTTGTGAAGAACTGGCCCAGGTGAGGTGTTAAAGGGTGTCCTCAACAGGTAAGGAAACACTTAATACCGTACCTGTCTTATGTTTGGGGGTTAATTAACCCATAAGTTTTAAAACACAATAAATAGTTTTGTTAAATAAATAAAACTTTTCTGTTGTTATTAGTGTTTGAACTTCGTGTGTTTATGGTGATATTTTTTTTAGTTTAAGACTTTTTTGTTCTCTTCATATAACGGAGTATAACGCAAATCTTCATGTACAGAATATTTTAAGACTTACACACAATTACGTGTAAGCATTATATAAATATACTTCAACGTCTTCATAAATATACTTCAACGCCTTCATAAATATACTGTACTCTTGTCAACCATCACGTATATTATGTACAGGTATATACTTTAGTGTGGAAATATATTCTCACAAGTCGTATGTCATCGTATACCACGGGCCTACACGCGTACCGGTATCTTTTTTTGTACACACACACACACACACACACACGGAGCCTCGCATGCAACCTGGCCATGACTCCCGGCAGGAGGATGTAATAAGGCGTCGACAAAGGAGCTTGATTTAGTATCTGGTTCCGCCAAGTAGGGTTAAAACCCACCAGTATTGTGGGTTAGATTCTCCTGGTGCAAGATGGAGGACGGGTTGTATCTCGCTGTTAATTGATGTCTCTGCCGTGCCGGGTACTCCTACGTGTGTGTGTGTGTGTGTGCGTGCGCGCGCGCAAGAGATGTAGCTAAGACGCTCACTGGGTGGTGCAAGACGAAGCAGTTATGTTTATATGAGTGGACTAGAGCCGCTAAGATGGTTATTACTGTCTGACGGACTGTATGGTGTGTGAGCGTGTTGTGATTCCTCTGAGTGTACGTATATAGCATCTGCATTTGATTTCAAATTGGTGTGTGTGTGTGTGTGTGTGTGTGTGTGTGTGTGTGTGTTGTAAGGCGACCTGTGGTGTAATGGTCAGCATGCCCGGCTTGCAAGCGAGTGAATCCGAGTTCGATGCTCGGGCATTTGCCTCTGTCTGCCCAGGAGTAATTTGGGACCTCGATGTTAATCGATTTATGGGTCGTGTTTCGGGGTAATGGTTAGCCAGTGCAGTTTGCGAGTTCTCCGGTCTTATTGTATCAGTCCTTGACACTGAGTCATACAGTTAGTTAACTAAGGGTGTTACTGATGTGTTAGCGACAGCTTCTACACCTTAAACAAATTTACGTCTAGGTGGCCCTTGGGCCGGCCATCATCGAACACGAGGGCAACCATTATATGTGTGTGTGTGTGTGTGTGTGTGTTCCATTATTGTTATGTTGTCCCATTATGGCGTGTGTTTGCCTCACTGGAGCTGCGAGTTAAGGTCAGGGGGGAGAGGGGAGGTAGGTGGTAGGAAACTCAGTATCAACTTAATTTACTTTCCAAAGACACGGAATACCCCTTACCCCCCTTCACCTCCTCCCCTCCCCCCCCCACCACACACAGTATATAAGCGTCTTCACATAATAACAATAAAACGAAGTAAGTTTTAGAAGTCTCATAAACCACAGGACGACTGGCGCTCATAAAGTTCTTCAACGGACGTGGGGATATACGGCGTTAGAACAGTCATGGGTAATACGTACACACACACACACACACACACACAGAAGCAGCATGTATACATGTCATTTTTACACTCTGTTACCACCGGTGTGTCAGCTTAGTACACTATTAGCTTATATATCAAGT
The DNA here is from genome assembly GCA_958450375.1 of Homarus gammarus. Lineage (NCBI taxonomy): Eukaryota > Metazoa > Arthropoda > Malacostraca > Decapoda > Nephropidae > Homarus > Homarus gammarus. Next base: position 2,037,791 of record CAUDMG010001828.1, read on the forward strand.
AAGATGAATATTATCCCTTGCCTCAGCTGCAGTTGTGAAGACGATTACAACATTCAGCTCATTCCTTATGTTCGCCTGTTCTTGGGGTTGTATTTTGTGTGTGAGTTACGTCGTGTTGTAAATCTCATGACCAGCACCCACTACCCTCATGACCAGCACCCACCACCCTCATGACCAGCACCCACTACCCTCATGACCAGGTTGCTTACATCATTTGCATCCTGTTAATGAGTTTTTCTTTATCCTGTAAGAAACGTTCCCTCACTTATGCCTTTTGTACGGCAGCAACACCCACACACAGCTCTAGACCAAGTGGGCAGTAGTTCTAATAATAGCTGAAAAAAGTACTAATATTTACTTAGTGTAACCTTAACCATTAGGGTTTAAATCAATTAGGCTTTGGTACCATTATATTATAATACCATGTGATTGTGTGTTTGTCTATAGGTTTGGATCTGTGAGGTCTGGGGCCACAGTGAACATTTGAACCCGTTAAGGTTGATGCCAAATAGAACTGGGCCCTATTAGAACTTGAGGACTGTTAGGACTGACGCCATTTAGGACTGAGGCCTATTACGATGATACCGGTGGCTATTACGACTGATACTGTTGCCCAGTAGGAATACTGCCAATTTGGAATAGGGACCATTTGTTGACTCACCTTCACGTTACTCACATCAGTGTTCAACTCACTCTGTACTATGTCCATTATTCGTGTCCCCTCTCTGTTGTTGTGACTTGAGGGGAATTTCCCCTTTTGTCGTTGGCTCTATAATAATATTTTCTTTGACTACACGAGTTACTGACTGTGTTGTTTAACTACTGTGGGAGGCGAGGCCAGATATGTATTTTGGCAGTGGACTCGAGTTGCAGATTTTGGCAGGAGGCTTAAATTGAGGATTACACGTGTTTGAGTTAACTTTGCTCTCAATACCACACCCAAATAGATAGATAGGTAGATAGATAGATAGATAGATAGATATTTGTTCAGTAAATTTGTCATACAAGTTTACATTGGTTCAGCACGTAAATAGACAGTACAGGTATACAATTAGCATCAAGCAGTAAGTCGATTTAGCCAAGGATAGCTGAAACAAGTATTGATTCCTAGTTTTTGTTTTTAGTTTTTTCATGTTTGGACGAAGCTATGATGGGTAGACATGAAGGTGTGGGAGCGCGCGTGTGTGTGTGTACGCCCGTCAGGGTGTGTGGAGTACACTGTAAAAAATGTGGGGTATGGAAATGGTGTTTTATGGAAAAAAATGATTTTTTACTGTAAAATATCCTTTAATATTTAGAACAGTATACCCTTTTGCAGGCATACTCGTATAGGTGTCCGTAATTCACTTTAAGTTGCAATTGGTTCTTGTTTTTTCACCTGTGGGTAATTTTTTTCTCTCTGTTTCTAGATATCTTCGACTCATTCTTGTGAAATGATCGCAATATAACACTGCGTATATGTGCCCAAGTATCAGTAACCATACATTTTCCCTTTAAGTGACCTCAGCAGTATAGTTATAAGAATACAATTAGTTTTATTTCGACATGTGGCAGAACTGTTCACGTCAGTTTCCAGATACCATCTTGTAAAGTAAAGAATTGGAAAAAATATATATATTTTGGACTGAAAATTATTTCTTATTTATTACTTGTGCTACTTGGGTCATCTTAGCAGAAGGACGATGTGTGGCGGAGAGAAGATGGAAGTATGATGGTGGTGACTTTATGACTTAACAACCAATCTTAATAACCAAGTTTAACCTAAATGCACAAGGAGGAGAGGAGAAAATGTAGAGGGGGAGATATACTGTAGGATTAAGGAAGATATTCAAAAAACACACTCGGTTTCACATGTGCGAAGAGAGCCAATCAGCACCGAGTTACTTCTTTTCACAGCCAATCAGCGTCATGCTAAGCCCACTGCGGGAGGGCTGGATCCAGTTTATTGTTTGGTGGCATTGGTTTTGGTGTTATTTTTGCGTAAAAAAGGAATAACTTAAGTGACAGTGAATACGTCAGAGTGGCAGTGGTGGTGAAGGGTGTGGAGCTGCTAGGAGGAGAAGTCATGACCCGTCTTTGTGAAAAATGACTATTGCAAAGTCGGAACGTAATGTGAGTGTGTGTCCAATGGTCGGGTGTGTAGCGCCATGTCATATACTCGTTTCAGTATGGTGATAATACCACCTATAGTGTTTGCAGTGCTGCTTTTTGACAGCATGCACGGTATAACTGGAAGACGTGTGAGGACTGACTGTCTTGGCCTAATTGTGTCTCACTGGACGGTGATAAGTGGCGTACAAACGCTAATGTGAGGGAGATCAGTGCCGAGTTGTTTTCATAGGGCGTCTCTTCACCTTGCTTCACCATCTCCCATGAGTGCACTGTTCACTTTAAGTCTGTTTCCACACGTCTCTGTTTCAATTGATGTGTTTAGTTTTTTCACTATTCAGTCCGAGGTTCAAATGTAAGTGAACACAGGTAATGCAATTGTTAATGCTCTACATGTGTACAGTCCTGCATAAAATTATGATTTATTGACTTTATGGTCCCTTTAATAAACCATTTTAGTGGTAAAGGTTAAAGATGGACGAACACACCTGTAGACTTAAGGGTTGTGTAAGTGGTGATATACCCTTTTCTAGAGTAAGGGTTTTGAGAATGATGATATACCCTTTCTCTCTGTAAAGGCTCATAGGTAATTATATACCCTTAAAAGGGTTTGTCATTAGAGACATTAAAAAAAACCCTTTCAATGCCTTTTTTTTGCTGTGTCATGGGGGGGGGGGCGCATGTATGTGTAGGTGTGTCTTTGTGGGCATCTGTGGGTATGTGTTTGTGTTTGTGGGCATATGTGTGTGTTTAGATGTGTGTGTGTGTGTGTGTGTGTGTCCGCCAGTGCAGCAGGTGTGGGCGTGTTACAGGGTGTCTGGGTCCTCCAGATGTCGCTTATGCAGATGTATCGGGGATGAGAGAAGCGTCCAGCCCTCCGGTCTTTCATTAACCTGCCTCACCGCCTGCCTCCGTCACTACCTGCCTCCCTCACCGCCTGCCTCCGTCACTACCTGCCTCCCTCACCGCCTGCCTCCCTCACCGCCTGCCTCCCTCACCGCCTGCCTCCGTCACTACCTGCCTCCCTCACCGCCTGCCTCCGTCACTACCTGCCTCCCTCACCGCCTGCCTCCGTCACTACCTGCCTCCCTCACCGCCTGCCTCCCTCACCGCCTGCCTCCCTCACCGCCTGCCTCCGTCACTACCTGCCTCCCTCACCGCCTGCCTCCGTCACTACCTGCCTCCCTCACCGCCTGCCTCCGTCACTACCTGCCTCCCTCACCGCCTGCCTCCCTCACCGCCTGCCTCCCTCACCGCCTGCCTCCGTCACTACCTGCCTCCCTCACCGCCTGCCTCCGTCACTACCTGCCTCCCTCACCGCCTGCCTCCGTCACTGCCTGCCTCCCTCACCGCCTGCCTCCCTCACCGCCTGCCTCCCTCACCGCCTGCCTCCGTCACTACCTGCCTCCCTCACCGCCTGCCTCCGTCACTACCTGCCTCCCTCACCGCCTGCCTCCGTCACTACCTGCCTCCCTCACCGCCTGCCTCCGTCACTACCTGCCTCCCTCACCGCCTGCCTCCGTCACTACCTGCCTCCCTCACCGCCTGCCTCCGTCACTACCTGCCTCCCTCACCGCCTGCCTCCCTCACCGCCTGCCTCCCTCACCGCCTGCCTCCGTCACTACCTGCCTCCCTCACCGCCTGCCTCCGTCACTACCTGCCTCCCTCACCGCCTGCCTCCCTCACCGCCTGCCTCCGTCACAACCTGCCTCCCTCACCGCCTGCCTCCCTCACCGCCTGCCTCCCTCACCGCCTGCCTCCGTCACTACCTGCCTCCCTCACCGCCTGCCTCCGTCACTACCTGCCTCCCTCACCGCCTGCCTCCGTCACTACCTGCCTCCCTCACCGCCTGCCTCCCTCACCGCCTGCCTCCCTCACCGCCTGCCTCCGTCACTACCTGCCTCCCTCACCGCCTGCCTCCGTCACTACCTGCCTCCCTCACCGCCTGCCTCCGTCACCGCCTGCCTCCCTCACCGCCTGCCTCCCTCACCGCCTGCCTCCGTCACTACCTGCCTCCCTCACCGCCTGCCTCCGTCACTACCTGCCTCCCTCACCGCCTGCCTCCGTCACTACCTGCCTCCCTCACCGCCTGCCTCCCTCACCGCCTGCCTCCCTCACCGCCTGCCTCCGTCACTACCTGCCTCCCTCACCGCCTGCCTCCGTCACTACCTGCCTCCCTCACCGCCTGCCTCCGTCACTACCTGCCTCCCTCACCGCCTGCCTCCGTCACTACCTGCCTCCCTCACCGCCTGCCTCCGTCACTACCTGCCTCCCTCACCGCCTGCCTCCGTCACTACCTGCCTCCCTCACCGCCTGCCTCCCTCACCGCCTGCCTCCCTCACCGCCTGCCTCCGTCACTACCTGCCTCCCTCACCGCCTGCCTCCGTCACTACCTGCCTCCCTCACCGCCTGCCTCCCTCACCGCCTGCCTCCCTCACCGCCTGCCTCCGTCACTACCTGCCTCCCTCACCGCCTGCCTCCGTCACTACCTGCCTCCCTCACTACCTGCCTCCCTCACCGCCTGCCTCCCTCACCGCCTGCCTCCGTCACTACCTGCCTCCCTCAACGCCTGCCTTACTCACCACTTGCCTTACACACCACCTGCCTTACTCACCACTTGCCTTACACACCACCTGCCTTACTCACCACTTGCCTTACACACTACCTGCCTTACTCACCACTTGCCTTACACACCACCTGCCTTACTCACCACTTGCCTTACACACTACCTGCCTCCCTCACCACTTGCCTTACACACCACCTGCCTTACACACCACCTGCCTTACTCACCACTTGCCTTACTCACCACTTGCCTTACACACCACCTGCCTTACACACCACCTCATCCAGTCACCACCTGCCCCAGTCACCCTCTGAATTTTAGAATTGTCTTTTGATTAATGACTTCTTCATGAATCGTTGACATTTACAATTACAATTTTGCGAATTTGACTTTTGATATTATTTTTTTTTTTACTTTTGGTTATAGTTTGATGGATTTAAGCCTAATAACTTAGACGCAAACTGTTATTCTTTTCACTTATTCGACAGGTTGGTACGTATATTCTAATTTATACGCTGACTGACTGACTGACTGACTGACTGAAATCTTCTCCCGTATACATCTGTCCTTCTCATGGCGCGGGGTCATCCATGCACCCCAGAATCAGGACCAAGTTTTCCTCACCGACTCAGCTGTTGAAATGTTGTCACTATTGTTCTATCATAAATTCTCACGTATTACCTATTGACTTTATACCTGTGATATACCACTTTAATTTTCACACTTTCTCTCTCTCTCTCTCTCTCTCTCTCTCTCTCTCGCTCTCTCTCTCATCACGTCGTTCATTTTTCTTCCCCTTCCCTCCTTTACTACCTTCTCCCCTCCTTCCTCCACTATACCTTCTCCTCTTCCCCCTCCTCCCTCATTCACTGCCTTCTCCCTCTCCGCCTCCTACAGCACACAGGACACCCGGCAGTAATTGACAGGTGGAAGCAGGTGTGTGTTTCTTCGCCTGAACGGTGCTGGTCTGGTCGTTCCGGGCCACAGGTTAATTATCACACACCTGTTTCTAAAGCAGTGGGCTGAGCTAACCATTTCTGGGGCCTAGAGTTAACACGGAGCTTGTTAGGTTAGATTAACTTGGTGTTTGTTAGGTTAAGTTGGTGTTTGTTAGGTTAGGTTAACTTGGTGTTTGCTAGGTTAGGTTAACTTGGTGTTTGTTAGGTTAGGTTAACTTGGTGTTTTTTAGGTTAAGTTGTTGGTATTTTTCGAATTGAAGTTTATCACCGAAAATAAACACAAGGCAACACCATTCATCACCACCTGTCTCAGTCACCACCTGTCTCAGTCACCACCTGCCTCAGTCACCACCTTCCTCAGTCACCACCTGCCTCAGTCACCACCTGTCTCAGTCACCCCCTGCCTCAGTCACCACCTGCCTCAGTCACCACCTGCCTCAGTCACCCCCTACCTCAGTCACCACTTGTCTCAGTCACCACTTGTCTCAGTCACCACCTGCCTCAGTCACCACCTGCCTCAGTCACCCCCTACCTCAGTCACCACCTGCCTCAGTCACCACCTGCCTCAGTCACCACCTGTCTCAGTCACCCCCTGCCTCAGTCACCACCTGCCTCAGTCACCACCTGCCTCAGTCACCACCTGCCTCAGTCACCACCTGTCTCAGTCACCCCCTGCCTCAGTCACCACCTGCCTCAGTCACCACCTGCCTCAGTCACCCCCTGCCTCAGTCACCCCCTGTCTCAGTCACCACCTGCCTCAGTCACCACCTGCCTCAGTCACCCCCTACCTCAGTCACCACCTGCCTCAGTCACCACCTGCCTCAGTCACCCCCTACCTCAGTCACCACCTGCCTCAGTCACCCCCTACCTCAGTCACCACCTGTCTCAGTCACCACCTGCCTCAGTCACCACCTGCCTCAGTCACCACCTGCCTCAGTCACCACCTGCCTCAGTCACCACCTGCCTCAGTCACCCCCTGCCTCAGTCACCACCTGCCTCAGTCACCACCTGCCTCAGTCACCACCTGCCTCAGTCACCCCCTACCTCAGTCACCACCTGTCTCAGTCACCACCTGCCTCAGTCACCCTTCATCCACGCACACTGCTACTCCCTGAATATCCTCTCCTCCATCCTCTCATCTCCTTCTTGTTCCTTCCTTTTCTCCACCTATCATCCACCTCTATGTTATACACTCTTTATTATCATTCTCCCACTTCCCATTCTCCCACCTCCATACCCTTGAGTTACCCCCCCTTAATCTTCTTACTCTATCTTACACTTATTCTATTGTCATTTCTACTCCCTGTTTCTCTATTTCTTTTCTTTGTTGTGGTTTTCCTTTCTCTCTCTTCTTCCCTGGTTCGTCGCTTCTCCCCTTCTCTTTATCCGAGTGTCATTTAGCTCCCGTATCCGTCTTCATTATCCTCTTCTTAAGACCCTGATGTGTTGACTCTCTCTCTCTCTCTCTCTCTCTCTCTCTCTCTCTCTCTCTCTCTCTCTCTCTCTCTCTCTCTCTCCTCCTATGTCTCTCCTACCTTTTATTCTCCTTCCCCTTCTCTTTAACTCTCAATTTTGTGTTCCTCTCTCACCTCCCTCTTCCTCTCTCACCTCCCTCTCACATTCCCTACTTCTCACCTCTCCCTCCCTCTCAATTCTATCTCCCTCCGACAGAACTCTTCTTCTTCGTCCTTCCCTCTCACCTCTCCCCCCCCTCTCAACTTTCCCTCCCTCCCTCCCTCTCCCCCCCTCCCCCTCCCTCTCCCTCTCCCAGCACACGTCATTAGAGAAGTGTGTGGAAAGGAGCCAATCACTGGACCTCACAAGAGACCTTCAGAATTGATGAAGGAGTTAGGATGGGTTTTTTATCATCCTCCAGTGAGTTAGGATGTTGTTTTATCATCCTCCAGTGAGTTAGGATGTTGTTTTATCATCCTCCAGTGAGTTAGGATGTTTTTTTTATCATCCTCCAGTGAGTTAGGATGGTTTTATCATCCTCCAGTGAGTTAGGATGTTGTTTTATCATCCTCCAGTAAGTTAGGATGGTTTTATCATGCTCCAGCAAGTTAGGATGGTTTTATCATCCTTCACTTCTTTAGTTAGGATGGTTTTATCATGCTCCAGTAAGTTAGGATGGTTTTATCATGCTCCAGTAAGTTAGGATGGTTTTATCCTCCTCCAGTAAGTTAGGATGGTTTTTATCATCCTTCACTACTTTAGTTGGGGGACTTTTATCACCTTCCCTCTAATTCCTCAATCGCTTCTCATTCATTCATTGATTTCTCATATTTTTCATCATTCCCCCTAATTATTTATTCATTATTTTGCCCTTTCTTTGATTTGTCATTTATTTCCTATTTACTCTTCTGTTTGTATTTAGTGAATTTCTCTTCTCTTTCTTTTTCTTTCTTTTTATATCTGATTTTTCTCGTATTTTTACTCATTCCTCATTATTTCTTACTTAACTCATTTCATTGTTCCTTATTTATTTCTCACCCCCTCTATCTCTCATTCTTCTTCAGCGTTACGTTTTTCACTCATTTTCTTTACTTTTCTTAATGTGTCATTCGTTCTCATCACTGTACTCATTATCTCATTTACCTTTCTCACTTCATTATTCCACCGCCTCGCTTTATTTCATTTCTCATCCTCTTATCTCTGTGTTTATCTCATTATTCCGCTTCGTTATCTCTCTCTCTCTCTCTCTCTCTCTCTCTCTCTCTCTCTCTCTCTCTCATCTCGTTTGTGTTTTTCTTTTCTCTTCTCTCACTCGCTCTTCTTCCCTCTCATCCTCTCTTCCTTCTTCCCTCTCTCCGTTCTCTCCTCCCCTTCATCTCTCAACCCTCTTCCCACTCGTCTCCCACCCGTCTTACATCCCCTCCCCTTCTCCCTCTCATCTTTGTTCCCTCTCACTCCTCACCCTTCTCACCCCCTTTTCCCCACTCCTCCCTCTCACCGCCCTGGTTAATCGTGTACACAATTCCGCCTCAACTTAAGTCGATAATACACACTGAAAATGGAACTAGGTGGAGCGTAAAGTCATGTGTGTTTGATGTGCCTTTTGTGATTGTTGTAGTGGTGGTAGTGGTGATGGTGGTAGTGGTAGTGGTGATGGTGATAGTGGTGGTGATGGTGGTAGTGGTGATGGTGGTAGTGGTGATGGTGATAGTGGTGATGGTGGTAGTGGTGATGGTGATAGTGGTGATGGTGGTAGTGGTGATGGTGATAGTGGTGATGGTGGTAGTGGTGATGGTGATAGTGGTGGTAGTGGTGATGGTGGTGATGGTGGTAGTGGTGATGTGTATGGTGTTGGTGAGGATGGTGTGTGTGGTAATGGTGGTAGTGGTGGTGTGTGTGGTGGTAGTGGTGATGGTGATAGTGGTGGTGGGTGGTGAGGGTGATAGTGGTGGTAGTGGTGATGGTGGTAGTGGTGATGGTGATAGTGGTGGTAGTGGTGATGGTGGTAGTGGTAATGTGTATGGTGGTGGTGAGGATGGTGTGTGTGGTAATGGTGGTAGTGGTGGTGTGTTTGGTGGTAGTGGTGATGGCGGTAGTGGTGATGTTGATAGTTGTGGTGGGTGGTGAGGGTGATAGTGGTGGTAGTGGTGATGGCGGTAGTGGTGATGGTGATAGTGGTGGTAGTTGTGATGATGGTAGTGGTGATGTGTATGTTGGTGGTGAGGATGGTGTGTGTGGTAATGGTGGTAGTGGTGGTGTGTGTGGTGGTAGTGGTGATGTTGGTAGTGGTGATGGTAGTGAATATGGTGGTGTGTGGTGTTAATAATGAAAGCTGATGATAGTGATTTATAGTGATTGGTGATGATGATAATGACAGGTTGATGATAAGTAATTAATGGTGCTGATAAGGATGGTATAGTTTGATGATAGTGAATAATGGTACTGATAGTGAAGATAGAGTCTTACAATACACACGACACCATAACTCTACTCATAGGCCCAAGTGGTTAAGGTGAGTTTACATTATATAACACATATTTTTAAGACACAATAACACATATATTTTATTTTTCAAAACAGATCATCATTTTGTTAGTGATTTTTTTTCTATATTCGTCAAAGGAAAATGTAGTAATGTGTAAATAAAAGCCCAGTGTATTTGTATCTTTAGTGAGGATGGAGTATCTCTCTCTCTCTCTCTCTCTCTCTCTCTCTCTCTCTCTCTCTCTCTCTCTCTTCCAAACTTTTTTCCGGAGGTCCGCTATATTGCAAATTTCCACTGTGGCTTTGACTTGTACATACTGTATATATTTTAAATGTCTAAAAATCACTGTGTGTGTGTGTGTGTGTGTGTGTGTGTGTGTGTGTGTGTGTGTGTGTGTGTGTGTGTGTTTCGTACAACACAACGATCCCAAAACACCGAACACAAAATATTTTTCTGATGATTTCCACAAATGAACATCACCACCATCACCTCTCCCTCTCTCTCCCAGACCTTCCCCCAACACCATCCCCTTCCCTCTCCCTCCCTGAATACCCCCAACACCATCCCCCTCCCTCTCCCTCCCTGAATCCCCCAACACCACCCTCTCACCCTCCCCCCACCCTTATCTTCCTCTCACCCTCCCCCACCCATACCTCCCTCTCACCCTCCCCCACCTATACCTCCCTCTCACCCTCCCCCACCCATACCTCCCTCTCACCCTCCCCCACCCATACCTCCCTCTCACCCTCCCCCACCCATACCTCCCTCTTACCCTCCCCCACCCATACCTCCCTCTCACCCTCCCCCACTCATACCTCCCTCTCACCCTCCCCACCCATACCTCCCTCTCACCCTCCCCCACCCATACCTCCCTCTCACCCTCCCCCACCCATACCTCCCTCACACCCTCCCCCACTCATACCTCCCTCTCACCCTTCCCCACCCATACCTCCCTCTCACCCTCTCCCACCCATACCTCCAACTAACCCTCCCCCACCCATACCTCCCTCTCACCCTCCCCCACTCATACCTCCAACTAACCCTCCCCCACCCATACCTCCCTCTCACCCTCCTCCACCCATACCTCCCTCTCACCCTCTCCCACCCATACCTCCCTCTCACCCTCCCCCACCCATACCTCCCTCTCACCCTCCCCCACCCATACCTCCCTCTCACCCTCCCCCACCCATACCTCCCTCTCACCCTCCCCCACCCATACCTCCCTCTCACCCTCCCCCACCCATACCTCCCTCTCACTCTCCCCCACCCATACCTCCCTCTCACCCTCTCCCACCAATACCTCCAACTAACCCTCCCCCACTCATACCTTCCTCTCACCCTCCCCCACTCATACCTTCCTCTCACCATCCCCCACTCATACCTCCCTCTCACCCTCCCCCACTCATACCTCCCTCTCACCCTCCTCCACCCATACCTCCCTCTCACCCTCCCCCACCCATACCTCCCTCTCACCCTCCCCCACCCATACCTCCCTCTCACCCTCCCCCACCCTTACCTACCTCTCACCCTCCCCCACCCATACCTCCCTCTCACCCTCCCCCACCCATACCTCCCTCTCACCCTCCCCCACCCATACCTCCCTCTCACCCTCCCCCACCCATACCTCCCTCTCACCCTCCCCCCACCCATACCTCACTCTCACCCTCCCCCACTCATACCTCCCTCTCACCCTCCCCCACTCATACCTCCCTCTCACCCTCCCCCACTCATACCTCCCTCTCACCCTCCCCCACCCATACCTCCCTCTCACCCTCCCCCACCCTACCCCCTCCACCCTCCCCCACCCATACCTCCCTCTCACCCTCCCCACCCCATACCTCCCTTTCACCCTCCCCCACCCATACCTCCCTCTCACCCTCCCCCACCCATACCTCCCTCTCACCCTCCCCCACCCATACCTCCCTCTCACCCTCCCCCACCCATACCTCCCTCTCACCCTCCCCCACCCATACCTCCCTCTCACCCTCCCCACCCATACCTCCCTCTCACCCTCCCCCACCCATACCTCCCTCTCACCCTCCCCCACCCATACCTCCCTCTCACCCTCCCCCACCCATACCTCCCTCTCACCCTCCCCGACCCATACCTCCCTCTCACCCTCCCCCACCCATACCTCCCTCTCACCCTCCCCCACTCATACCTCCTCTCACCCTCCCCCACCCATACCTCCCTCTCACCCTCCCCCACCAATACCTCCCTCTCACCCTCCCCCACCCATACCTCCCACTCACCCTCCCCCAACACCTCCCTCTTCCGAACCCTCCCCCACCCATACCTCCCTCTCACCCTCCCCCACCCATACCTCCCTCTCACCCTCCCCCACCCATACCTCCCACTCACCCTCCCCCAACACCTCCCTCTCACCCTCCCCCACCCATACCTCCCTCTCACCCTCCCCCACCCATACCTCCCACTAACGTTATCCACACTACAAAAAAAAAGTATTAAAAAAAAGTATAAAATAACAAAATAGTATAACGAATCCGATGATATTGTTTTTCGCAGTTGAATAGAACAAACTGTATGGTCGCTTGTAACTCAGAAATCTAAACACAAAAGTCTGACTGCTGGCGGGTGATAGTCCAGCCGTGTCCGAGCTGTGGTAAATTGGTAGTCAGAGCAGCTACCACACACACCATCTCTCTCTCTCTCTCTCTCTCTCTCTCTCTCTCTCTCTCTCTCTCTCAGCGGTAGTTAACAAAGCATCCTGGACAATTGAACCACGTAATTGGCATTTCTCCATCTAGGTAGTTGAAACCACCACTATCAACAGGAAAGGGGTCGACCTCTATCTCCATACTTCCATCACACTAACTTCCCCAACACGCTAACTACTCCACCACACTAACTCCTCCATAACACTAACTACTCCATCACACTAACTCCTCCATAACCCTACCTACTAACTGCTCCATCACACTAACTCCTATATACTCCATCATATTAACTTCTCCATAATATTAACTTCTCCATAATACCAACAACTACATCACATTACCTCCTCCATCACACTAATTATTCCACCACATAACCTCCTCCATCAAACTAATTACTCCATCACATAACCTCCTCCATCAAACTAATTACTCCATCACATTACCTCCTCCATCACACTAACTACTCCACCACACTAACTACTCCACCACATTACCTCCTCCATCACACTAACTACTCCACCACATAACCTCCTCCATCACACTAACTACTCCACCACACTACCTCCTCCATCACACTAACTACTCCACCACATAACCTCCTCCATCACACTAACTACTCCATCACATAACCTCCTCCATCACAGTAACTACTCCACTACATTACCTCCTCCATCACACTAACTACTCCACTACATAACCTCCTCCATCACACTAACTACTCCACCACATTACCTCCTCCATCACACTAACTACTCCACCACACTTATTCTCCCTTCATACTTAACTCTTCTCCCTCACGCTGGGTCGTTCATCACCTTAACTTTTGTCCATCACTCTGGCTTCTCCATCTCCCTGATTTCTTCTCTCATTTATCACCATCTCTCTCTCTCTCTCCCCAACAACAACCTCATAAAACCTTTGATAGAGAGAGAGAGAGAGAGAGAGAGAGAGAGAGAGAGAGAGAGGTAATCTTACACACGTGGTCTTGACTCCTGGGGGGGGGGGAGAATAATGCTTTAAAAAACACACGTATGTTCCCTTGGGCTGCCTCCCGTAATATTAACCCGGCGATGATAATTAGAGGCCGTTAAGGCGGAAGTCCCGGGTAAAGACACGTTAAAATGAGACTTAATGAATCTTTCCATTTTTTGCTTATTGCTTTATGTGATAGTTGTTGTTATTATTGTTGTTTTTATGTTGTTTTTGTTATTATTGTTGTTGTTGTTGATGTTATTATTATTATTACTATTATTATTATTATTATTATTATTATTATTATTATCATTATCATTATCATTATTACGGTATTATTATTTAGAGAGAGGGAGTGATTGGTATAGTCATCAACGTGTTCAATAATAAAACGCTCATTCTCTAATTACAGGTGAGGGAGAGTGAGTTACCTGCTTGAGACACTGCCGCCCCCCCCCCTCCACCCCCCCCCCCCCATCTTGAGGTAAGACGAAGATGTTGGGTCACACCTGTGTTTATGGTCAAGGTAGTGTGTGTTTACCTGAGTCACTGTCCCAGACGAAGAACGGGAACGGGGTGTTTACCTTTCGTGTGTTTGTCTGTTTGTGTGGGTGTTTGTTTGAGTTTATGTCTGTTTATCTGTTCGTGTGTTTGTCTGATCTTGTGTTTATCTGTTCATGTGTGTCTGTCTGCACATCTGTCTGTTCCTGGGTGTGTGTGGCTGTCCGTCACTCCAAGTAATGAAGGAAGAAATTAAAAGTGACAGACGTCGATATTACTCCTCAAGCTTAGGCAGTGTCCAGCCCCTTATGTCTGTCCGTGGGGGTGAATGTGTGTCGAGAGGGGGTAGGGATGGGAGGGACCTCGATCGACTGAAATTTCGTTACATTTCTCTGTTGTTGCGCGTTAATCCTCCACTGTACCAAGAGAGTATTAATGTACACTCGCTCTACACACAATTTTCTATGAGACAATATGACACAACGGACGAAGGATTTTGACAACCCTACCGAGACAACAGGAGTCACAAGTGTTCATTTTGAAATTCATGGCACCTCTACGTTAAGGCACTTTTGTGGGGTGAGTGTACAGTGGAGGTAGAGTTATTTGTTTATACTGGAAAGATGTTGGTAATGCATTAATATTCCTGTTGTTTGTGTTGTAACTATATTTTTCAGTTTCACTTTCAATGTGTCTCTTCAACTCCTGGTGTATAGTAGGTCATGATAGATGTTGTTTGGTGAGAGTTAGTGCAGTAGTGCCAAGTCTCCCACTATGCCGGTGTTGTGGTCTTGTTCGTCAGTTTTGCCAAGTTTGGTTTATCAAGTGTTTTTGATCAACGAGCTTGTTAATATGATCAAGAAGGCAGTTATTATGATCAATCAGGCTGTTGAAGATCATGATTGCTTAAGAAGTGAAATAACCTAAAATAAATTCTTGTGGAAAGATGAAATGACGAGGATAGATTTTTTTCCCGGCAGGACAGACAAGGTCTCGGTAGTCGTGCATCATATGAATACGGAAAGTGTTGGTTAGACTAGGTGTGTGTGTGTGTGTGTGTGTGTGTGTGTGTAATATTCATGTAGTCATTCTTACAAGATGTGGTTTGGGACACTCCACGCGTTTTCGGGCATGTCGGGTTCTTATTGGTCCTTGTCTTTTATATGATGTGTTCTGTACAACATCTGACAAACTAACCTAACCTAACCTAACCTAGCCTAACCTAACCTAGCCTAACCTAACCTAACCTAGCCTAACCTAACCTAACCTAACCTAACCTAGCCTAACCTAACCTAACCTATAGTGACTTGGTGCTGTTAACTGGATGCTGATGGTGACTAATACGTACTTGTGACTGAATGGTGCTGGTGACTGGCTGGTTCTGTTGACTGACTGTTGCTGGTGACTGGCTGGTTCTGTTGCTGGTGACTGAGTGGTGCTGGTGACTGGCTGGTTCTGTTGACTGACTGTTGCTGGTGACTGACTGTTGCTGGTGACTGGCTGGTTCTGTTGACTGACTGTTGCTGGTGACTGCGTGGTGCTGGTGACTGACTGGTACTGGTGACTGAGTGGTGCTGGTGACTGACTGGTGCTGGTGACTGACTGGTTCTGTTGACTGACTGTTGCTGGTGACAGAGTGGTGCTGGTGACTGACTGGTACTGGTGACTGAGTGGTGCTGGTGACTGCCTGGTGCTGGTGACTGAGTGGTGCTGGTGACTGACTGGTACTGGTGACTGAGTGGTGCTGGTGACTGAGTGGTGCTGGTGACTGCCTGGTGCTGGTGACTGAGTGGTGCTGGTGACTGCCTGGTGCTGGTGACTGACTGGTACTGGTGACTGAGTGGTGCTGGTGACTGTCTGGTACTGGTGACTGACTGGTGCTGGTGACTGTCCAACTAGTCAGCTGAGGACATGAGTATACTGAGCTCGTCACCTGATACGCAGTCAAAGGTATGCATGCAAATTTATTCGCATATGAATATACAATCAAAACCTTGCATGCATATATACATACATACGAGTACTCTACATACATACATACACATACATACATACATACATACACACACATACATACATACATACACACACATACATACATACACACACACATACATACATACATACATACATACATACATACATACTTGCTAATATATACGCGTTCAAATCGTTTAATAATAATGCTGGAGGAAAATATGAATAATATGTATACATAAGCGTGTATACATGCTAAACCTACATATTCATATAAGCTATCAAAATATTGCTGAAAATATGTATACTAACATTTAATACATGTATACATTATTACATTCATGAATACGAGAGAACGAATACATGTTAAGTAATTCTCCCATCTTCCGTGTGAGTCATAAACCGATAATCCGGTACAAATTGTCTGGTTATTATCCGTATAAATCACCACTAGTTTATTTATTTATCCATTAGTGTTATTATAACCGGATCTTGTATAATATGTAGCTTAATTACAGGTACAAGTCAGGTGTATATTATTAATTTGTGTATTATGTAGCCCCAATTACCAGGTGTGTGTGTGTGTGTGTGTGTGTGTGTGTGTGTGTGTGAGACCTCCCTAACACCCTCTTCCCTCATCCGTATACACTACTCGCCTCCTGCCAACATAACGCGGATATAACCTTCTCATTTACCTATATTTTACCCAACACTCTTTACCCAGTCATGCACTCTTACCTCAGCATATGTTTACCTACCCTTCACTTACCTTACACAACACAACACTCACAATACGTTCAGGACAATGACGCACTTACTCAGACATTCATGAAAATCAAAACAAGATTTTATCATGGGGGTGATGAGGACAGTTGTGCCGTAAAGTGTTATAGGAGGCGGCACTCTGGCAGGTATACTGGCACTTCCTCCACGACAAAATGGCACTTCATGTACGACAAGTGTCACTCTCTATTCCGACGTGGCCGCCCCCCCCCCTCCCAGCCCCTCCCTCCACAGACCAGGGAAATGGTGTGGAGAGAGAGCCATCACCTGACGCCAAAAGCCCTAGTGATTGGTATTATTTTCATCGTACAGTGTGTGTGTGTGTGTGTGTGTGTGTGTGTGTGTGTGTGTGTGTTTACGCTGTGCATGTATGATGGGTTCTTATTGTCTGTGTTCATGTGTGTAGTGTTTGTCGTGTGTGTGTGTGTGTGTGTGTGTGTTTACGCTGTGCATGTATGATGGGTTCTTATTGTCTGTGTGCATGTGTGTACTAGTGTTTGTCTTGTGTGTGTGTGTGTGTGTGTCTTTATCGTGGCCCTCTAGTCTCCTCCCCTCGTTAAAACACGGCATTGTGGATAATGTCTTTTCCTGGTGATCAATTGGTATAGATTCCTGTTAAGTCCACCTGGGTTATGGCCTGTTTATTTACGGTAATGGACTTAAACAGTTACTGCAAGCGCCCTCTCCCACCTTCCTCCCTCACTACCGTTTTCTATGTAAGATTTTAAGCTCGATGTCGGAAATTTTAAGGTGATATATTTTATTCAAGAATATGATTTTTGTAAGTAATTTGCGTAGATGTTTTTCTTCTTTTTTTTCGGTTTAATCTTCTGACAATTTAAAACGCAGTTGGTTTTTCCGAAGAAATTTTTATGCTAATCTTACACCAATTTTATTTCTCTTGATTCTTGATGAAAATTTTAAAAGTGGATGATTATTTTCTTGAGTTTTTAACCTGATTTCGTGTTCCAATTTTGCCTGATTTTTCAAGAGCTTTGGACTGGTTTTTATATAAATTTTTTTCGAAGTTATGAAAGATTTAAATTGATTTTTGATGAATTGACTTATGGCCAATTTCAAGCCCATTTCTCCCTCATTTCCTCAGAAAGTTTGAGAGGAAATAGTGCCAATTTCAACTGATTCCTCGGGAGTTTAATGCTAATTTCGCGTGTAAATTTTACGTATTTTTATTTTATTATATTGTTTTTAATTAGTTTTTATCCTGTTTTGACGCTTATTCATTTTGTTATTTCCCTAATTATATTTTTTGTATTTATTCATCGATTCTTTCTACAACTTTTATTAATAATTCTGTTTTCTTTTTCATTTATATATATTTTTGTATTTTCTCAATCATTCATTATTCAATTCATTCTTTCATTAATTTATTTTCTTTCATTTTTATCCTAATGTTATATAATGTATTGGATCACCTGAAGAATCTCCACCCCAGCATAATTCACCTAAAGATTTACTATAGTAACCCAACCCAACCTTACCTTACCTTACCTTACCTTACCTTACCTTACCTTACCTTACCTTACTTAACCTTACCTTACCTTACCTTACCTCTTCTGTTCATTTTCCTGTTATCATTAATCGTCAGGTATACGGAGGAGAATTTTCCCCCAACTTGTCAGTGATATGTTAGAGGTAATGACGTTACCCCGTTGCGCCATTCACGACTTAGAATTGGCTGCCCTCATTAGCGCCCAGGTGAAACTCACTGATTGACTGACTACCTGCTAATTACTGCAAAAATATAATATAAATCACCTGAAGATTCGACACCATTCTACACACTGCCTATTTCACTTAAAGGTTAAACACACTGACTCTGTGGGGGTTGAGCCCGGCTTAGGTTAGGTCAGGGTAGATTAGGGTACGTTAGGTCAAGGTGGATTAGGGTACGTTAGGTCAAGGTAGATTAGGGTGCGTTAGGTCAAGGTAGATTAGGGTGCGTTAAGTCAAGGTGGATTAGGGTACGCTAGGTCAAGGTGGATTAGGGTACGTTAGGTCAAGGTGGATTAGTACGTTAGGTCAAGGTGGATGAGGGTACGTTAGGTCAAGGTAGATTAGGGTACGTTAGGTCAAGGTGGATTAGGGTACGTTAAGTCAAGGTGGATTAGGGTACGTTAGGTCAAGGTGGATTAGGGTACGTTAGGTCAAGGTGGATTAGGGTAGATTTGGTTAATGTAGGGTAGGTTTTGTTAACATGTATTGGTTAGGTTAAAGCGGACTAGGTTAACGTTAGTTTAGGTTAGCGCTGTTACTCGTAAGGCGAAATAAGCTGGGGGTGAATCTTTAGGTGATAGGATCTTTTTACAGGAGGCCTATATTTTACAACCTTCCTGTAAGAAACCTATTATTTTTTAAATCGCACCAAAACACAAACAATCAATGACTTAACTACCAAACTACCAAGACCTCAGACATTACCAGTCAGACAACAATACACACTAACTCAAAACGGTAATACTTTATCAGGGTTGTGCGCCTTAACCAGAAACTTGAGGAAATTTTTCAATAGAAGATAAATGCTTTCTTCCCTCATGAAGCGCCCCAAAACGGGAAGGAATAAGTTTTCGTAATATTAATTTGCCGACTTTTTCCGTCCTAAATATAAACACGGCCGGGCGGTACGATTAACCAGCTATTGCTACATTATATGATTCATTGGAGGGAAAAGGAATAAAGCTAATCTACTCATCCTACAGTAGGTTAGGTTAGGTTAGATTAGATTAATTTTTCACCGATAAATCATATAATGCAGCAGTACTTCCTAAGTTGTTGGAAATCTTTCGACTTCTAGTGTGGAGTCAGAGTCGAGTGTTCGGAACGGAAAAAATACACAGAACTTATACGTTTTACGAAAAACTTATTCCTTCCTAATTTTGGGGCACTTCATGAGGCAAGAAAGTTTATATATTTATAGAAAAATCTCCTCAAGTTGCTGGTTAAAGAACGCAACCCTCATGAAGTATTACCTTTAAACCAAACCAGAATTTTTCTATGGGAAAACTGAGGGAAATGTTTGATTCCCGGATACAAAAAAAAAAAATAATATATTATTTTATCCAATCCGGTCGGGCCTGAGAATTTCACACAGTTACCCCGCGGCGATCACAGAGAACGGGTCCAGGTGTCAGAGAGAATGGGATCAGTGTTACCCAAATCCTCCCATGTTCTTTGTGTTTTTTCCCTCGTGATGGCTGTGTGTGACGTGATGTATGTGACATGTTGCCTGCTTACTCGCTGTTCCCGCTCGTCCGTGCCATCTGTGCCTCGCGCTAAATGAGGTTTATCTACTTAATAAGCATCGCACCTGCTGACTCATATTCCTCCATATTAGTTAATTGGAATTTTTCATAAACTGGATTTAAAGTTATTTTATATTAATTACATGTTAAATATATATGAATTTCTGATATATCATTTTTGAAACTTATATTTTATGTTTTGAACAAGATAATGTACACACACACACACACACACACACTGTCATGTAGTCGGGTACACTCGCACAAAATAAAAATCGTCGCAAAATACAGGGATAAAAATGACCTCCCATGAGAGAGTAAATTTTTGGTGGTGTTGGAGAGAGTGACGAGTGTGGAGAGGGGGGGAGGGAGTGGCCTGAGGGAGGGGTGGAGTGGCCTGAGGGAGGGGTGGAGTGACCTGAGGGAGGGGTGGAGTGACCTGAGGGAGGGGTGGAGTGACCTGAGGGAGGGGTGGAGTGGCCTGAGGGAGGGGTGGAGTGGCCTGAGGGAGGGGTGGAGTGACCTGAGGGAGGGAGGGAGTGGCCTGAGGGAGGGAGGGAGTGGCCTCAGGGAGGGGTAGAGTGGCCTGAGGGAGGGGTGGAGTGGCCTGAGGGAGGGGTGGAGTGGCCTGAGGGAGGGGTGGAGTGGCCTGAGGGAGGGAGGGAGTGGCCTGAGGGAGGGAGGGAGTGGCCTCAGGGAGGGGTGGAGTGGCCTGAGGGAGGGGTGGAGTGACCTGAGGGAGGGGTGGAGTGACCTGAGGGAGGGGTGGAGTGGCCTGAGGGAGGGGTGGAGTGGCCTGAGGGAGGGGTGGAGTGGCCTGAGGGAGGGAGGGAGTGGCCTGAGGGAGGGAGGGAGTGGCCTCAGGGAGGGGTAGAGTGGCCTGAGGGAGGGGTGGAGTGGCCTGAGGGAGGGGTGGAGTGACCTGAGGGAGGGG
Organism: Homarus gammarus; assembly: GCA_958450375.1. Classification (NCBI taxonomy): domain Eukaryota; kingdom Metazoa; phylum Arthropoda; class Malacostraca; order Decapoda; family Nephropidae; genus Homarus; species Homarus gammarus. Next base: position 2,058,467 of record CAUDMG010001828.1, read on the forward strand.
TGAAATGACCTGAGGGAGGGGTGGAGTGGCCTGAGGGAGGGGTGGAGTGGCCTGAGGGAGGGGTGGAGTGGCCTGAGGGAGGGAGGGAGTGGCCTCAGGGAGGGGTAGAGTGGCCTGAGGGAGGGGTGGAGTGGCCTGAGGGAGGGGTGGAGTGACCTGAGGGAGGGGTGGAGTGACCTGAGGGAGGGGTGAAATGACCTGAGGGAGGGGTGGAGTGACCTGAGGGAGGGGTGGAGTGACCTGAGGGAGGGGTGGATGGAAGGGTAGTGGTTTAGGGAGGGTAAGAGGAAGAGGTGGTGGTTCAGGGAGGTAGGGTTGTGGTGAAGGGACGGAATGATGTGGAATTTTGTGGAAGGGAGGGAGGGGTAAGAAAATGGAGGGAAGAGGGAGAGAAAAGGAGTGGAGTGGCTTGGTGAAGGAGTCGATGGAGGAGTGAAAAGATGGATGGAAGAGGGAAGGAGGGGAGAGTGGCAGAAAGGAGGGGTAGAAAGATGGCGAGAAGAGGGAGGGAAGGGTGTGTGTGTGTGTGTGTTGTCGGGTAATAATGGGTCAGAGAGAGAGAGAGAGAGAGAGAGAGAGAGAGAGAGAGAGAGAGAGTCTTTCCGCCTATTTTATTGTCTGTATATATGTTCGTCCTCTTCCGTACCACAGTGGAACAGGTAGACCCGGGGTCCAGGTAGCGTGAATTAGTAATTAATTAGTGTTGTACCGTGCCTCTCTCTCTCTCTCTCTCTCTCTCTCTCTCTCTCTCTCTCTCTCTCTCTCTCTCTCTCTCTCTCTCTCTCTCTCTCTCTCTCTCTCATGCACCGTTTCCCCCCTCCCCTCCCTCCCTTCCTATCTTTATTCCTTGCTTCTCATATTCCCTCCCTCCCCTCCCATTCACTTTCCCTCCCTCCTTTCCCTCCCTTCCCACCCTGCTCTACCCTTCCTTCCTCCCTCTCTACCTACTACCCCCTATCCCCCTCCCCACCCACTCCCTCCCCCCTCCTGTCCACTTACTGTATATCCGCCCAACCAAAAAAAATATATATTAATTGACATATTTATTGTATTCATTTGCATTTATTGTATCTTAATTATAATATTAATTTGTATATAATTTATTTATTAATGTATTTAATTATTTACTCGTATGTTTAAATGAAAGTATTACCGGTAGTTAAAGTTTTGGTTGATTCACGTAACTGTAGATTTGTTATTGTTTTATATATTTTCTTATGTCGGTGTTATATTACAAATTGATAGTTTATTTTAGTTTATTTTAGTTTTCATTATTATTTTTGTGCTACTTTTCTAACTTTTTATTAATATATTTATACTTTAAGGTAATTTTCAATATTTCATTTTATTTTTTTTTTTATCTTTTATTTTATTATAATTTATTTTATTTTCGACTATTTTTTTCCATCTTCTATAAAATAATATTCACAGACGGCAACAGTGGAGGGAGGGAGGGGGGTGTTGGGGCTCGTCATGATCTGGCATATAGTCATTCACCATTATGTATAATTTACCTTCAACTATTAGCTAAGGTCATATCGTCATGCACAGTGTGTTTACTAATTAATTTCATGAATTATTTATTGTTTATTCCTGGTGATGATGTTTATATTGATAAGTGGATGTGATTTACTGCTGGTAATTGGGAGAGTCAGGGGTTGTTAGGTCAATAGGTGAGTGACCTGACCTGTCCTCACCTGACCTCACCTTACATGTTACCTGTAGTGTGGCCTTTGGTGGAATGTGTAAGATAGGATGTTTATGACCTGACTTGACCTGTTACCTGTAGTGTGATCTTTGGTGGAGTGGATGTTTGTGACCTTACCTGACCTGATCTGTCTTGTCCTGTCCTGTAACCTTTAGTGTGACCTTTGATAGAGTGTTTGATAATTGATTGTTACCTGACCTGTAGCCTGTAGTGTGACCTTTCATAGAGTGTGTAAGGATGACTGACCTGACTTGACCTGACCTGTAGCCTGTCGTATGTGTGTGTGTGACCTTTTATAAGTGTTTAAAATAGGATAAGTGTGATCCATCTGACCTCTAACCTGTACCTTCACCTTTCATTAGTGTGTAAAACAAAGTGTGACTGAAATTGACGAAAACAAGGGATGAGTATGAATCCTCCTGACCTTGTCCTACCATGAGTGTGTCAGAGATTGGAAACATGGGGATGAATGGATAGATTCTTCAAGTAATAATAATAATAATAATAATAATAATAATAACTGATGATAATAATGATGATGATGATGTCAGGAGAGATCAACATTGACATTTATTATTATCTTTACAAAAACTTTCGTGACCCGTGCATGACCCTCTCCCCCTTCTCCCTCTCCCCCTTCTCCCCCATCTCTCTCCTCTCCCATCTCTCTCCCCTCTCCTCCCCAAACCACCGACACCATCACACTACCGTAAATAACCGGCCAAAAATTCGTCCAGGCTGGGTGATTAATTTACCATTTTCGCCCCCCCCCCCTTCTACTTTTCCCCCTTCCCCCTGTAACTTGTATTTTTCACTCCCTGTATTTTCAGTCTACAATTTTTGCCTCATCTTTATAAATAATTGTGTAGTTTAATTCGTTTTAGTTATGATTCGTCATTTTGTTGCGAGTTCATTTGAAATTGAATTATTTTTTCTTTTTATTTTACTTTTTTTTTTTGTTTCTCTCTGCGTAATAAATGATTTCGATGTTGTTTATTGTAATGGTGACGAAAGTAATGTTTATTTCTGTGTTTATTTTGTACACGAATATGTTTAGTATTGTGATGTGAGTCGATATGAAATTATGTTTGTTATTTTCTTGTTAATTAAGTGTTAAGGTACAGGTGTGTAGGTCATCTCTAGTCATTTAATTTTGATAACTGTGATAAATTTGTCCATTGTATTATAGAGGAATTATTATTGTATCATTTTATGGTTGTTTGGGGTTAATATTCAGGGATTAATTTAGAGGTTTATATGAAGGGTTCAATGGAGGGATTTTGTCAAGGGGGTTTAGTTTTAGGGATTTAAATTATGGGTTCAGTTTAGGGATTTATTATAGGGTTCATTTTGGAGAGGTTCAATTAAGGGTACAAAGGGTACAAAAGGGTAAAAAAATTCACCTAGGTTGTGAGGAGGAAAGATGGGGGGGGGGGGGGGCGGGGGGAGGTGGATACTTGATTTAATCCTTTGAGGACGATGGTTTAATCCTTTGAGGACGATGGTTTAATCCTTTGAGGACGATGGTTTAATCCTTTGAGGACGATGGTTTAATCCTTTGAGGACGATGGTTTAACCCTTTGAGGATGATGGTTTAACCCTTTGAGGACGATGGTTTAATCCTTTGAGGACGATGGTTAAACCCTTTGAGGACGATGGTTTAATCCTTTGAGGACGATGGTTAAACCCTTTGAGGACGATGGTTTAATCCTGTCATCTAACACTCTCTCTCTCTCTGATATTAATCCACACAGCCTTTCAACTAAGTACACCTTCCATAATTAAATGTAAATAGTAATTGAATTAGTATATAAATTAAATTAACTGTAGGTAATATATAATATATTTGAAGTAATTGATATAAAAAAGTTATGAAAGGGATAAAACGATTCTCTTAAACACATTATTTTTAGTTTTAGGAAATTTTATGTTGAAGGTAAATTTTGTGTTTATATTAATTAGTTTCACCTGGTCGTTCACCTTTGACGATTAGTTACGACTGCTGTTTAATCATCTAATTATAATTATTTAGTTATAATGACTTTAACCAGTGATAATAAGTGTGACAATAATTATTTAGTTATGACTACACTTAAATCACTGATACTAATTATTAAGTTAGTTACAATCACTGTATTAATCACGAACATATAATTAGTTGTATATAATCCCTCTCAACGTGTTATTTCGAAGGTTAGTTAATCATTACACAACTCCTTACGGTATATATATATAATTTATTAAAACATTATCATCTTCTAAAGCTTGATTGAATTCGATATAAATAATTCAGTGTTAAAAATAAAATAGATAAATCAGAAACTTTCATTAAAAACAATTCCTCTTGCAGGTTAATTATGTCTTGTTGAGGAAGAGTAATTAATTAGTTTGTAATGTTCATGATATAGAAATTATTATTAATTAACTCATAAAATGACCTGAAATAGAAATGACCCCAATTTGTTTATTTTTTATTTTGTTGACTAGTAGTGACCCCGAGAGAGAGAGAGAGAGAGAGAGAGAGAGAGAGAGAGAGAGAGAGAGAGAGAGAGATTTCTTCTTTATATTTTTTCTCATTTGTTCTCCCTTTGGTTTCACTCGGCCTCACTGAACGTTCCTTTGTGATATATTTTCATTTTTCAGTTTGTTTCACTCATGTCAGTTCTCTTTATTTTGCTTCCCTTCCTCTCATGTGGACGGAAACGAGAGTAATAGACTCTCTCCCCTCACTTACTAGCTCACTTTCCTCCCCCTCACTCGCTACCCCTTACTCACTCCCCTTCACTCACTCCCCTTCACTCACTCCCCCTCACTCACTCACTCCCCTCACTCACTCCCCTCACTCACTCACTCCCCTCACTCACTCACTCCCCTCACTCACTCCCCTCACTCACTCACTCCCCTCACTCACTCACTCCCCCCTCACTCACTCCCTTCACTCACTCCCCTCACTCGCTACCCCTCACTCAATCCCCCTCACTCACTCCCCCTCACTCACTCCCCTCACTCGCTACCCCTCACTCAGTCCCCCTCACTCACTCCCCCTCACTCACTCCCCCTCACTCACCATTCCCCTCATTCACTGACATCCGTAATGTCTACCTACTGCATTTACCTGGTATGTTCCACTATGGTGTTCCTCTATCACAACAAGACCTCAAATACACCTATCCATCCATCCATCCATCCATCCATCCACCTGCTCAACCACCCATCTGGTATGCGGTTTGCTTTTTGCTTCACACAAATACAATTCGTAAAAAAGAGGAGAGAGAGAGAGAGAGAGAGAGAGAGAGAGAGAGAGAGAGAGAGAGCATAAGAACATAAGAATGGAGGAAACTGCAGCGGGCCTGTTGGCCCATACTGGGCAGTCCCATTTACACCCAACCCCTGTTGCTCATATAAGCATCCAACCTATGTTTGAAGCTATTCAGCGTATTCGAGTTAATGATGATATTTGGTAACTTGTTCCATTCATCCACTACTCTGTTTCCAAACCAGTGTTTACCTATTTCGCGCCTAAATCTAAATTTGTCTAATTTAAAACCATTGTTACGAGTTCGCTCCTGGTTGGATAGTTTGAGTACCTTTCTTTCTTTAAGGGCATTATGGGCATTAGCCCACCCGGGCACGGGTCATTGTTAATGACACACATCAAGGCCCGGGGGGGAGGCGAAAATATAATAAAACAATAAAAATAATAATAATTATGCCGATGATAATAATAATAATAATAATAATAATAATAATAATAATAATAATAATAATAATAATAATAATAATAAATTAATATAAATATATTTAATAAATAACAATTGTAATAAAAGAAAATAATAATAATGATAATAATAATAATAATAATAATAATAATAATAATAATAATAAAATTAATAACAATATTTAAAAAAAATAATTATAATAAAAGAAAATACAAATACAGTAATAATAAAAGTTTATAAAAATAATAATAATAATAATAATAATAATAATAATAATAATAATAATAAAAATATCAATAGTGAGAAATGATATATGTATGTTGTGTTGTGTTGTCAATAGTAAGAGAAACAATTGAGACCCTGCAATTGTGTGTAAATGAGGCAGAAAGTCAGATCAGCAACCTGGGACTTGGTCACAATTTTCGTGATGCCATATGGCAGCAGGGTCTACCATTAGGCAACACATTATGCTTCCAATATCTTCCCAGGCGGTAGGACCTCCCTGTTTGATAGCTGCCTACTACCTTTGTTTAGCCCTGACTTCCATTTATACACCTCTATCATGTCCCCCCTCGCTCTGCATCTCTCGAGGGAGTACAAATTAAGATGCTTTAACCTGTCTCTGTACTCAAGGTTCCTAATGCCCGAGATTAGTCTTGTCATTCTCCTCTGGATTCTTTCCAATGATTCTATATCCGTTCTGTAATACGGTGACCAGAACTGAACTGCGTAATCCAGGTGAGGTCTCGCAAGCGCAAGATATAACCTTAAGATGACCTCGCTAGTATTGTATGAACAGAGAGAGAGAGAGAGAGAGAGAGAGAGAGAGAGAGAGAGAGAGAGAGAGAGAGAGAGAGTAATCACCTGGCCACAAGAGTAGTAATGATAAGGGAAGAACCAGGGCCATGATGCGGACTCCTGGGAAATTATCAACCAGACGACAGGTACCTCAGATAAAAGGGGGGGGGGCAGGGAGGAGGAGGAAGAAGGATTACGGGAGGAGGAAGAAGAAGAAGGATTAACGGATGGAGTGAGGAAGGGGAGGAAGAGAAGAGCCAAGGGAGGGATTGAAGGAGGGGGAGAAGGGTTGAGAGTGAGAAGGAAGGAGGAAGAGGAGGAGAAGATAGATTAATGGAAGGAATGAGGGAGAGGAGATGGATTGAGGGAGGGAGCGAAGGAGAGTAAGAAGGATTGAAGAAAGGAAGGGAAGGTTTGATGATGGGTGAAGGGAGGGATAGGGGAAGGAAGAGGTGGAGGGAAGGGATAAGAATTGAGGGAGGAGAAAGGGAAGAGGATCAGTAGGAGGAGGAGAAGGAAGGAGAGGGAATGATGAGAAAGGGTGGGAATGAGGGAGGAGAGAAGAAGAATGGAGAGAATGATAGAGGAATGGAGTGAAGGAAGAGGAGTAGTTGTAGAGGAGGATTGAGAGAGGGGAAGATGGGTAGGGAAAGGGGGGGATTAATGGAAGGGGGGAGGAGGATGGTGGAAGAGAGAGGGAAGGATTGAGGAGGAGGAATGGGTGGGTGAGGGAAGAGAGAGGGAGCAGGAAGAGGAGGAGGTGGCCTGGTGAGGGAAGATAAGGAGGAAGTGGGTGAATGAGGGAGGCCATAGGTAAGTGGGTAAGGTGTAGGATGCTATGGGGAAGCCATGACTTAGGTGATAGGAAGCCATGGGTCAGGTGATAGGATGCCATGGATTAGGTGATAGGAAGCCATGGGTCAGGTGATAGGATGCCATGGATCAGGTGATAGGAAGCCATGGGTCAGGTAATAGGAAGCCATGGATCAGGTGATAGGAATCCGTGAGTTAGGTGATAGGAATCCGTGAATTAGGTGATAGGAAGCCATGGGTAAGGTGATAGGAATCCATGGGTCAGGTGATAGGAAGCCATGGGTCAGGTGATAGGAATCCGTGAGTTAGATGATAGGAATCCGTGAGTTAGGTGATAGGAAGCCATGGGTAAGGTGATAGGAAGCCATGGGTCAGGTGATAGGAAGCCATGGGTAAGGTGATAGGAAGCCATGGGTCAAGTGATAGGAAGCCATGGGTAAGGTGATAGGAATCCGTGAGTTAGGTGATAGGAAGCCATGGGTAAGGTGATAGGAATATTGATATTGTTATTGATAATAGGTAAGCCATGTGAAAAATTATAGAAAGCCTTGGGTTAGGCAATAGGAATCCATGGGTAAGGCAGACAGGAAGCCATGGGTTAGGTGTTAAGAAGCCATGGGTTAGGACGTTAGGTGACAGGAAGCCATGGGTTAGGTGATAAGAAGCCATGGGTTAGGACGTTAGGTGATAGGAAGCCATGGGTTAGGACGTTAGGTGATAGGAATCCATGGATACGGCAGTCAGGAAGCCATGGGTTAGGACGTCAGGTGACAGGAAGCCATGGGTTAGGTGATAAGAAGCCATGGGGAAGAACGTTAGGTGATAGGAAGCCATTGGTAAGGTGACAGGAAGCCATGGGTTAGGTAATAGGAAGCCATGGGTTAGGACGTTAGGTGATAGGAAGCCATGAGTAAGGCAGACAGGAAGCCATGGGTTAGGTGATAAGAAGTCATGGGTTAGGAAGCCATGGGTAAGGCAGACAGGAAGCCATGGGTAAGGCAGACAGGAAGCCATGGGTTAGGTGATAAGAAGCCATGGGTTAGGACGTTAGGTGATAGGAAGCCATGGGTAAGGCAGACAGGAAGCCATGGGTTAGGACGTTAGGTGATAGGAAGCCATGGGTTAGGTGATAAGAAGCCATGGGTTAGGACGTTAGGTGATAGAAAGCCATGGGTTAGGTGATAAGAAGCCATGGGTTAGGACGTTAGGTGATAGGAATCCATGGGTAAGGCAGACAGGAAGCCATGGGTTAGATGATAAGAAGCCATGGGTTAGATGACAGGTAAGTCCTTGAGAGGAGGGAGATTCAAACCGGGGGGGGGGGGGGTCAGGACGGCCTCAGCTCATTACTCCCCCACATTTACCTTGATTACCCAGGTAGATTAATTTAATTAGACACCTGCAGATTACACTGTCGTAAGGGGAGGATTTGATTCAAATTAAATCCTTGTTGAATTGACTCTCGGTGAATATTATATCAGACGGTGATAATGAAGGTGTAATCGGGCGTGGGGGGAGAGCTAGAAAGGCCCTCAGATAATTGTAAGGATTTCTGTTTCACGTTCAGGGCCGTTCAGGAGGGCCATTGGTGGTGGTGGTTCAGGAGGGCCATTGGTGGTGGTGGTGATGGTTCAGGAGGGCCATTGGTGGTGGTGATGGTTCAGGAGGGCCATTGGTGGTGGTGGTGATGGTTCAGGAGGGCCATTGGTGGTGGTGAGTTCAGGAGGGCCATTGGTGGTGGTGGTTCAGGAGGGCCATTGGTGGTGGTGGTTCAGGAGAGCCATTGGTGGTGGTGGTTCAGGAGGGCCATTGGTGGTGGTGGTTCAGGAGGGCCAATGGTGGTGGTGGTTCAGGAGGGCCATTGGTGGTGGTGGTTCAGGAGGGCCATTGGTGGTGGTGGTTCAGGAGGGTCATTGGTGGTGGTGGTTCAGGAGGGCCATTGGTGGTGGTGGTTCAGGAGGGCCATTGGTGGTGGTGAGTTCAGGAGGGCCATTGGTGGTGGTGGTGGTTCAGGAGGGCCATTGGTGGTGTTGATGGTTCAGGAGGGCCATTGGTGGTGGTGATGGTTCAGGAGGGCCATTGGTGGTGGTGAGTTCAGGAGGGCCATCGGTGGTGGTGGTTCAGGAGGGCCATTGGTGGTGGTGGTGGTTCAGGAGGGCCATTGGTGGTGGTGATGGTTCAGGAGGGCCATTGGTGGTGGTGGTGGTTCAGGAGGGCCATTGGTGGTGGTGGTGGTTCAGGAGGGCCATTGGTGGTGGTGGTGGTTCAGGAGGGCCATTGGTGGTGGTGGTGGTTCAGGAGGGCCATTGGTGGTGGTGGTGGTTCAGGAGGGCCATTGGTGGTGGTAATGGTTCAGGAGGGCCATTGGTGGTGGTGGTGGTTCAGGAGGGCCATTGGTGGTGGTGAGTTCAGGAGGGCCATTGGTGGTGGTGATGGTTCAGGAGGGCCATTGGTGGTGATAATGGTTCAGGAGGGCCATTGGTGGTGGTGGTTCAGGAGGGCCATTGGTGGTGGTGAGTTCAGGAGGGCCATTGGTGGTGGTGGTGGTTCAGGAGGGCCATTGGTGGTGGTGATGGTTCAGGAGGGCCATTGGTGGTGGTGATGGTTCAGGAGGGCCATTGGTGGTGGTGAGTTCAGGAGGGCCATCGGTGGTGGTGGTTCAGGAGGGCCATTGGTGGTGGTGGTGGTTCAGGAGGGCCATTGGTGGTGGTGATGGTTCAGGAGGGCCATTGGTGGTGGTGGTGGTTCAGGAGGGCCATTGGTGGTGGTGGTGGTTCAGGAGGGCCATTGGTGGTGGTGGTGGTTCAGGAGGGCCATTGGTGGTGGTGGTGGTTCAGGAGGGCCATTGGTGGTGGTAATGGTTCAGGAGGGCCATTGGTGGTGGTGGTGGTTCAGGAGGGCCATTGGTGGTGGTGAGTTCAGGAGGGCCATTGGTGGTGGTGATGGTTCAGGAGGGCCATTGGTGGTGGTAATGGTTCAGGAGGGCCATTGGTGGTGGTGGTGGTTCAGGAGGGCCATTGGTGGTGGTGATGGTTCAGGAGGGCCATTGGTGGTGGTGGTGGTTCAGGAGGGCCATTGGTGGTGGTGGTGGTTCAGGAGGGCCATTGGTGGTGGTGAGTTCAGGAGGGCCATTGGTGGTAGTGAGTTCAGGAGGGCCATTGGTGGTCATACAGAGAAGGTGTTAATTGTGTTGGAGAGTGTTAGGGCTCTTGATAAGCTGAATAAACAAGGGAAGAGGGGGAGAGGAGGAGGGGAGAGGGACAGGGCGAGAAGAGGGGAGGGGGAGAGGAATAGGGTGATGAAGTGGAGACTGGGAGAGTAACGGAGCGAGAAGAGGAGAGGAAAAAGGTGATGTGAGGAGTGTACGAGAAGAGTAGAATGCGATTAGAGGAGGAAGATGAGAGGAGGAGAGTTAGAAAATATTAAAGCGGTAATGAGAGAAGATGAATATAAGTATAGAATGAGATGAATGGAAGAGGACGAGAGAAGGAGAGCGAGAAAAGGAGGAAAAGTGATAAGAGGAGAGTAAGAGAGGTATAGGATGAGATGAGAAGATGAAGAGGGGTGATAATTGGAGAGGATAGAGAGGAATAGGGTGATAAGAATAGGTAAGAAGAGAGGATAGATTATCACTAAGATGAGTTGTGTAATTTACTCAAGAATGGACGACAATTCGCACGTGTGAACAGCCAAACACATGGTCATTTTTAGAGACCTTTGAACTTTGACCTTGAACTTTGACCTTGACCTTTGACCATAGCAAGTTATCTGACGTTCTGAAGAGAGAAAAAGATTCAGAACTATTTTAAGTTTAGGACCTTCCGCAATGGAATCCGCATATGAAATTTTCGTAATGATTGAATAAAAAATTAGAAAGCTGGAGGCGGAAATTCAACCAGACACAAGGACCACACACACTATACAGACCAGTCACAGCCACAAGGACCACACACACTATACAGACCAGTCACAGCCACAAGGACCACACGCACTATACAGACCAGTCACAGCCACAAGGACCACACACACTATACAGACCACACACACCCACAAGGACCACACACACTATACAGACCAGTCACAGCCACAAGGACCCCACACCATACAGACTTGATAATAAAAATAATAATGGTTGCCCCTCGTGTATGAGGATGGCCGGCCCTAGGGCCACCTAGGCGTGGGTGTAAGGTGAAGAAGCTGTCGCCAACACAACAACCACACCCCGAGTTAACGAGCTGCATGACTCAGTGTCAAGGAATAGTCCAAGACGAACGGACAACCCACCAACTGCACTGGCTAACCATTACTCCGGAATACGATCCGAAAATCGTTTAGCATCCAGGTTCCCAATTACTGCTGGGTAGACAGAGGCAAATGGAGTTAAGAAACTTGCGAATAGTTTCACTCTGCCCTGGGATCGAACCCGGGTCCGCTCGCTTGCGAGGCGAGTATGCTGACCATTACACCACAGGTCGCCATCAGACAAGATTCACCCACGAGTGGTCCTTGTGGCAGACTAGATACACCGACAAGGACGACACACTCATCAGGACCACACACTATACAGACCAGACACACCCACAAGGACCACACACACCCACCAGGACCACACTATACAGACCAGACACACCCACCAGGACCACACACTATACAGACCAGACACACCCACAAGGACCACACACACCCACCAGGACCACACACACCCACCAGGACCACACACTATACAGACCAGACACACCCACAAGGACCACACACTATACAAACACCCACCCACAAGGACCACACACTATACAGACCAGACACACCCACAAGGACCACACACTATACAGACCAGACACACCCACAAGGACCACACACACCCACCAGGACCACACACTATACAGACAGACACACCCACAAGGACCACACACTATGCAGACCAGACACACCCACAAGGACCACACACACCCACCAGGACCACACACTATACAGACCAGACACACCCACAAGGACCACACACACACACCCACCAGGACCACACACTATACAGACCAGACACACCCACCAGGACCACAACCACCCACCAGGACCACACACTATACAGACCAGACACACCCACCAGGACCACACACTATACAGACCAGACACACCCACAAGGACCACAACCACCCACCAGGACCACACACTATACAGACCAGACACACCCACCAGGACCACACACTATACAGACCAGACACACCCACAAGGACCACACACTATACAGACCAGACACACCAACAAGGACCACACACACCCACCAGGACCACACACTATACAGACCAGACACACCCACCAGGACCACACACTATACAGACCAGACACACCCACAAGGACCACAACCACCCACCAGGACCACACACTATACAGACCAGACACACCCACCAGGACCACACACTATACAGACCAGACACACCCACAAGGACCACACACTATACAGACCAGACACACCCACAAGGACCACACACACCCACAAGGACCACACACTATACAGACCAGACACACCCACCAGGACCACACACTATACAGACCAGACACACCCACAAGGACCACACACTATACAGACCAGACACACCCACCAGGACCACACACTATACAGACCAGACACACCCACAAGGACCACACACTATACAGACCAGACACACCAACAAGGACCACAACCACCCACCAGGACCACACACTATACAGACCAGACACACCCACCAGAACCACACACTATACAGACCAGACACACCCACAAGGACCACACACACTATACAGACCACACACACTATACAAACCACACACACCCACAAGGACCACACACTATACAGCTCAATATATTTTGGTATTATATAAGGTAGAAACATGGTGGTGGTGTTGAGTGGAAGTGCACCTCACGCTCGTTTCCCTCAGCGGCTGTGGTGGAAAATAAAATATACTGTATTCAAAACCCCAAAATGTCACTGCAAATAAAGGTGAATAACGCAGCAGTGACAGGTTTACCCGCACCGCAGGGTCTTCATGACTGACGTGTCGCAGCCGCCACTCCCACCCCTTCGTCATGGTGGGGGACCCAGTCGTCGAGTGGTGGTGGTGGTGGAGTACACGAGTGATGAGGTCGACAAGTATGATGGAGGAGGAGTTGTTGGAGGGAACAAGTATGTAGTGAGGTCGACAAGTGTGAAGGGGAAGGAATAGTTAGAGGGAACAAGTACGTGTTGATAGACAAGTAATATTAAAACAAAGAACACATTGTAAAAGGTCTATATTGAAGAAACATAGCAAATCCTTACCGCATTTCATTTTTCCATAGTCTCCCTTGTAGAAAACGGAGAGAGAAGAGTAAAGAGAAAACTCCGAAAAATTCCTTCTTCAATTATCAAACCAATGCTTTAAGAATTGTTTGACGTTTAGTAATGGCTCAAACAAATGACCTTATCACCTTGGATATTGATGCACTAAAAGACTAAATCATTGAAAATAGTAAGGGTCAATGAATGTCAGAATGAACACTGTGGCTCCTCTTGTCTCGGTAGGGTTGCCAAAAACCTTCGTCCGCTGTGTCATATTTTTTCAACACAATTTTGTATCGATTTTTTTTTTGAGTGATTTCATGCTTGACATAATTAGCAAGGTTTGGAGTCATTAGAACATGGCTGGGTTGATTATATACTTGTACAGTGTATGAGTAATTGGTGAGAGAGAAAAATATTATTGAAGGGGTAACTTTAAACTTTATTTTTTATTTGGTAGATGTATAAGGAAAAAATGGTTCCGCGTTTTCTTTCTCTTATTATCCCTTTCTACCTTTCCCATTTTCTACTTTTACACCTCCCCTTTCTTTTTTCTTCATCTCCTCTTCTCATTATTTAACTTTTCTCCACTATTTCCTCTACTCCTCCCCGTTTTTCTTTTATACCTTCATTCTCTTATTCTTCTTTATCCTATTCCTAATCTCTTATTCTCATTCTCCTGTTTTCCTTTTTCTCCATAGTTTCCCACCTACTTTCTTTCTTCCCCTCGCCCTTCCTCTCCTTCTTTCTCCCATCTCCCCCTTCCCCCATCCTTTCCCACTTATACTCTCCCCTCTCACTTTTTTGCTCTTCTCTAAACTAAAATCATCTCCCATCTTTTCTCTTCTCCCATCTCCTTTCCCCTCTCATCTTCCTCCCCTTTTTCTCTCTCACTTTCTCTCCTCTCTCTCACTTCCTCTTCTCTCTCTCTCTCTCCACTTCTCTCTCCTAGTGTGTGTGTGTGTGTGTGTGTGTGTGTGTGTGTGATCAAAAGTGTCCAGGAATTTGTGGTTTCAATAATTGTCTCATTTTTTTCCTTTGATTGTCTTCTCTGTGTTTCGCCCGTCCGCCCGTCTGCTTGGCTGCCTGTCTGTCTGTCTGTCTGTCTGTCTATCTTTCCGTCTAATCTTTTTTCCATCTCTCCGAAATATATATTTTATTTTATTATTTATCTTAATTTTTGTGCGGCGAAGGTTTAAAAGTGTGGGTGTTTTTATTCTCTCACACTCCCTCTCACCACCCTCCCTCTCACCATAGTCCCTCACACCACCCTCCCTCTCACCACACTCTCACCATCCTCCCTCTCACCACACTCTTTCTCTACCCTCCCTCTCTCACTACCTTCCGTCTCGTCACCCTCCCTCTCACCATACTCCCTCTCACCATACTCCCTCACACCACCCTCCCTCACACCACCCTCCCTCTCACCACACTCTCACCATCCTCCTTCTCACCACACTCTTTCTCTACCCTCCCTCTCTCACTACCTTCCGTCTCACCACTCTCCCTCTCACCACCCTCCCTCTCACCACTCTCCCTCTCACCACCCTCCCTCTCACCACAGTCCCTCTTACCACACTCCCTTCCACCCTGTCTCTTACCACCCTCCCTCTCACCACCCTCCCTCTCACCACCCTCCCTCTCACCACCCTCCCTCTCACCACCCTCCCTCTCACCACCCTCCCTCTCACCACCCTCCCTCTCACCACCCTCACTCTCTCCTTGAAACGACTGTCAGTAACTGGAGGATGGGAGAGGAGGAGGAAAAGAGGGAAGCGAATGAGAAGCGGGGAAGGAGGGGAGGAGAAAGGGAGTTAAAGAGAGGGAAGGGGAGGAGAGGGTAGGAGAAAATGGGAGAGAGGGGAGGGTAAGGAACTGGATGGAAGGAGAGGGAAGAGGAGGCCGGTAGGGAAGGGGGGAGAGGTGTTGCTGGGGAAATGATAAAGAGAAGAGAAGAGAAGGGAAGAGGGAGGCGGTAGGGAAGGGGGGAGAGGAGAGGTGGTGTTGCTAGGGATGAGGTATCGGCCACACGTGTCCTCCACCACCATACTCCCATGTCTCTCAGGACACGCGGCACCACTTTATCATCCTGTTGTCCCATGTCCTACCACCTGCCCCCCATCCCACCCTCTCTCTCTCTCTCTCTCTCTCTCTCTCTCTCTCTCTCTCTCTCTCTCTCTCTCATCCTAATATGTCCCAATCCTGACGGACACTAATCCTAATGAGCTCCAATCTCACCCCCCCCCTTATACTCCCTTATACTGGTGGTTACGTAAAGTTAGTTTGGGACCTATTTGGACTTGCCCCTATGTTACTGCATCCAATTCAGGCCTCAAAATGTAGGATCTTGTCTCATGCAATAAAAAAAAAAAAAAAAAAAAACCTGAATCCTTCCTGAAACTGTTGATGTGAAAACGTCTTGAACGGATTCCTTTACGTTTCTTAAAATACACTTGAGAATATTATACCATAGTTAAGGATGATCTTATATCATCATATACGAAACTTTGAGAATCCCAAAGTTCCTACGTTATATTTCCCTTAGTAAGTATAAGAGCTTGTCTCATAGCCTCAGGTAATGCTACAGTTCAAAGGTAATGTCCAAAATGGCGTCAATATATTGTTGAGGCTTTGTTATATATATATGAGATGAAAGTTTACTGATGAGTGTAAGGTCGTAATTCTTATTTTTTTTTTGTCTCTGTACTTAAATTTTTCTTCTTTCCTCTTCCTTCTTCCTTCTTTCTTCGTCCTTCCTCTCCCCTATCGTCCCCTTCCTCCCCCCTCTTTGTTGTCTCCTCTTCCCCCTTATTCCCTCGACGGTATCTCAACATCCCATCTCATAGTCTTCCATCGCTAGTAAACCAAAACCTCTTAGCCCGCCGTCACTCCCTCGATCAGTCCCCTCACCATATCTCTGGAACCTCTCCCCCCCCCCCCTCTCTCCCCCCTCTCTCCCCTATTTGGTTAGATTATCCTTGTGGTCCCCCCCCCCCTTGTAGTTGCCCCCTACACCCCCCAACCCCATTTAGTTCCCCATCCCTTGGTTTTTGTGAGTCCTCTTCCCTCATGTCTCTCCTATTCCTCCCTTGTTGTTGTTCTCCGCTTTGTTCTCTCTCTCTCTGTCTCTCTGTCTCTTATCTACATTGTTCATAGATAAGAGATAGTTGTATGGTAGTGAAGGAAACACGACTAAACTCTCTCTCTCTCTCTCTCTCTCTCTCTCTCTCTCTCTCTCTCTCTCTCTACTGTTCCCCGTTCTGTCCTCCCTTGCACAGTGTTCCTCGACCCTTACACCCCTGCTTTAACCACCCTATCCACCCTTACTTTAACCACCCTACCCACCCCTGCATCCCCTGTTGTCGCTCCACCCACACCTGCACCCCCTGTTGCCTCCCTACCCACACCTGCACCCCTTGCCTCCCTACCCATCCCTGCACTTCACCCCCCCAGGGCCCATACATATAAACTGTGGCCAGACTGTTGTAGATAATATGTGGCTGAGCCCAACGAGGCCCTAGAGGCTGAGACCGACGTGAGTGAGCGATGATGTTCCCCAACACCATATTTACGGCTGGTGCAAGCTGTGTGATCTCTCTCTCTCTCTCTCTCTCTCTCTCTCTCTCTCTCTCTCTCTCTCTCTCCGTCCTTCTGGTAACACGTGTTTGGAGTCAGAACACATGAAGACGTCTTACTGGCACACAGGATAGGCTCAACCAGTGTGTGTGTGGGCGAGAGAGAGAAAGAGGGGTGAAGCCTACACACACACACACACACACACACACACACACACACGCGGGTTAAGTTAATCCATGTCCCAGAGCTGAATCAAAGCCGATTTTTTTGGTACTAAAACAGAAAGAATTTGTGTGAGCTTTGTAGAAGGGTTGATTGCGTTGGTTCAGGGTTTAGGTTAGGTTAGTCTGAGGTTAACTAAGGTCGGGTTCGGTTCGGTCGGGTTCGCTTTGGGTGAGTTCGGCTTGGTTGTTTTTCGGCTTCTTTCGCTAAGGTTCCGGGTTCGGGTATGGGTGTAGCGGCTCCCGTTTGGATAGCGAGGGCGGCCTGGGAATGTGTCTGTCTGTCAGCGGGATGTTGGGTATCGGAAACCTATCATGGTAGTGGGGGAGTGAGACCTGTGTGGCCGACGATACAGTAGAGAGAGAGAGAGAGAGAGAGAGAGAGAGAGAGAGAGAGTTACCTCTCACTATCTCTCTCTCTCTTTAAGTCAGTAAGTATACCCAACACGTTACTGAATAAACACCTTCACTGTTTTACTTTACACACACACACACACACACACACACACGATGAACATTAGCTCACGTATCGGTAGAATCTGGTGTTACTCCCACTGAGCAGAAGAAGGTCCGGTTTACCATTACAGAGGACGATTTGGTTGGCTCGTGCCCGGGTTACTGCTGGTGTCCCAAACTTTTGTACTGTGTTGAATACTTGTTTATGGGTATTGGTGTGTGTGTGTGTGTGTGTGTGTGTGTATATATATAAAGGGGGCGATGTTGTGTGTATGTGCGTTAGCATAGGCGACCTGTGGTGTAATGGTCAGCATGCTCGCCTTGCAAGTGTATGGACCCAGGTTCGAACCCCGGGCAGGGTGAAACTATGAGAAAGTTTCTTTACGCCATTTGCCTCTGTCTACCCAGCAGTAATTGGGAACCTGGATGTTAATCGATTTGCAGATATTGTTCCGGGGTAATGGTTGGCCAGTGCAGTTGGCGAGTTGTCCGGTCTTCTCGGACTATTCCTTGACACTGGGTCATGCAACTCCTTAACTCTGGGTGTGGTTGTTGTTAGCGGCAGCTTCTACACCTTAAACAAATTTGGGCCTAGGTGGCCCTTGTGCCGGCCATCCTCGAACACGAGGGGCAACAATTATTATTATTATTACTATTATTATTATTATTATAGGGAGTGTTTTATTTGGTTCAAAGCACACAAATGATGTCATCTATGCACACACAAACTCCTTAAGACAATATATCAGAGAAGGTTTGAATTATGTGCCTTAAGTGTTCTTAGATGGGAAGTGATTTTTCTCGATGATACGTTTATAAGCGTTCTCTTATCCTCTTGTCCGTCCGTCTGTCCGTCCTCCGTTGACTGAGGGTTGTGTCGTGTTGGTAGCCGATGGTAGTGGTACAGTTCTTGACGTTGACAGATTCGGATATTATCATCCCCCCCTCCCCCCCCCCCCCAACAAAAATAAGAAGAAATTTATTTACATTCGATATTTTTCTATAGACTTAATGGATTAATTGTCTGTTGTGGTGTTAAGTGTTAGTTGGCTTAAATGTCTCGCCATTACTAAGGTTCCTGGGTTCATGGGTTCTCTGTTATTGAATGTATGTTAACCCCTCTGCATGTCGGTAAAAACTCTAGCATATAAATCTATAGGGGAGCCTGGGTGTCTGTCTGTATGTCTGTTTGGTTGTCTCTTACGCCCCTCTGCTTCCCTCATCCATCTCCCCTCTTTTTTTTCTTCCTCTCTCTTTTTTTAGCTCTCTGGTCCCCAACATCTCGTTTTTTCCCCTCTCGTGGAACCATCAGTCAGGGAAGTCTACACCAACCGGGGAAAATTCCCTATGATGAAGGGGGGAAGAGTCTGACTTAGTGTGTGTGTGTGTGTGTGTGTGTGTGTGTGTGTGTGATCGTCTTCAAACGCGCCGGACATATAACACTCGTTCCAAAAAAGTATCTTTACGATTTTCTATGAGACAATATGACACAGCAGACGAAGTATTTTGACAACCGTACCTAGATAACACGAGTCACAGTGTTCATTTTCAAATTCATCGGTCGACCCCTCCTTAAAGATACTATTTTGGAGCGAGTGTACAATGGTGACCCAAACTCCCCGAACACTTGGCAATATCTGGCAGCGAGTGTACAATGGTGACCCAAACTCCCCGAACACTTGGCAATATCTGGCAGCGAGTGTACAATGGTGACCCAAACTCCCCGAACACTTGGCAATATCTGGCAGCGAGTGTACAATGGTGACCCAAACTCCCCGAACACTTGGCAATATCTGGCAGCGAGTGTACAATGGTGACCCAAACTCCCCGAACACTTGGCAATATCTGGCATTATCTACTTGTGTCATATGTGTGATTGGTTTATATCTTGTTAATGTTACTTTTCAGTTTAAATTTTTCCAGAATAACAGCATTAAAAATGATATACTGATATACTGTATAATACATTTTTTTTTTTTAGATTTTCAAAAAACATTTGTTATTGTACTAATGGGGAGTAGTTATCGTACTCCAGAGGATCAAATCATCATACTCGAGAGGGTTAAGTCATCGTACTCAAGTGGGTAAGAAATATACCATTACAATCATTGCACGCTTGAGCCTCTACTTCCCCTTTCTATTATGGTAGGGGGGAGGGAGATGGGGGGGGGGGGGGAGTACCAAATATTACTTTACCAGTTAAAAGGAAATTGCATTTAGGAGGAAATAACCCTTACTCCATTTAGTAAAGAGGAAATAGCGTTTACTCTATGGTGGTGTGAGGAAATAGCATTTTACTCTATTTGGGTAAGAGAAAATAGTGCCAACTCTAACCAGGGAGAAGGAGGAGGAGTAGGGGTAGCGTTTACTTTGTCCAGATAGGGAGACAAAAAGATTTATTCTGTTGACCGCGGGTGAGGGCGTGTGAGCTATCAGGGGTGAGTCGCGGCTCCATAACCCACCATTGTGTACACAGAGGCCCTCTCGTCCACGCCAGGTTACAGGTCGAGTGGGTTCTAGTTCTTAATTAATACGCCACAGTCCATATTATGACCTCCTCCCCCCCCCCCCAAAGCTACTGTACTTCAGTCCTCATAGGCCCCTTTTCTAATAGTTCGTTTTCCTAATGGGCCCCAAGTTAGATGACTCTCAGTTCTAATGGGCCTGAAAAGTTGATCCGCCGCAGTTCTAATGGGCCCCAAGAGTTGGTCCGCCGCAGTTCTAATGGGCCCCAAGAGTTGGTCCGCCGCAGTTCTAATGGGCCCCAAGAGTTGGTCCGCCGCAGTTCAAATGGGCCCCAATAGTTGATCCGCCGCAGTTTCATGACTTGATACTCCAAAGTTTTAATGGGTTCCGTGGCCCAACCTGCGTCTTAGGATTTTGGTTATTAGTGTTGGGATCCGTTGGGTCCTTAGCCTCATTGTTAGGACTGAGACTCATCTGACCTGCTAGGAGGAGGACATCGACACAGTTGATACTACGGTGTCGATGACGGATTAGCGAGGTGACACGCGGATTATGAGGTGTGTATGTGTGTGTATGTCAGTGAGATAGTGGTCAACTGATTTTCAAGTTGTGGAACGCTGGCGAATTTTGTATAATTTAAGATGACAGAATTTTACAGACCTTTTTTCGTCATTCTGAAATTAGGGTGAAAGATGAAGTTTGTTTCGTGAACTGTAAAAGTTATTTGTTTGCCTGTCGTGTGCGAGATTCATCCTGGACGGACATTCTACTGTTTACACTTGTATCCAGTAAAGAAATACTGTAATGATTATAAAGGGGAAAGATAAAGATGATGGCGCGTTATATGTGAGTTCTGCTTTACATACACAGACGCATCAATTGAGCTTAAAAATTGGTAAACGGTCTCCGTCACCGTGGAAACCCAGCCTCTCTCTATACCTGACAAGAAGACGTATAGCTATTACTGAACAAAAAACCCAACCCAACCTAACCCAACCAACCCAACCTAACCCAACCAACCCAACCTAAACCAACCTAACCCAACCAACCCAACCTAAACCAACCTAACCCAACTAACCCAACCAACCCAACCTAACCCAACCTAACCCAACCAACCCAACCTAACCCAACCTAACCCAACCAACCCAACCTAACCCAACCTAACCCAACCAACCCAACCTAACCCAACCTAACCCAACCAACCCAACCTAACCCAACCTAACCCAACCAACCCAACCTAACCCAACCAACCCAACCTAACCCAACCTAACCCAACCAAACCCAACCTAACCTAACCCAACCAACCCAACCTAACCCAACCAACCCAACCTAACCCATTCCCTCTGCATCACAGCTAACGCCTGGAGGGAACACCGTCACTACAGGGGAAAATGGCTGCAGATTGTGTCTTTGGTCCCAGTAATGACGCCAATTCTCGCCGTAATTAATCTGTGATGGAAATCTGTGTCTTGTATAAGGAGCATATTGTGGGTGAGGAATAGAACGTGCGGTCCTCCCTAAACTCGGATGTGGTGAGGGGGTGAGTACCATACAGGGGGGGGGGGGGGGGGGTGGCTGTCTTGAGTAAGGATCCTATCCGTAAACTCGTGTGGTAGTGAACAGTCCGTAAACTCGTGTGGTAGTGAACAGTCCGTAAACTCGTGTGGTAGTGAACAGTCCGTAAACTCGTGTGGTAGTGAACAGTCCGTAAACTCGTGTGGTAGTGAACAGTCCGTAAACTCGTGTGGTAGTGAACAGTCCGTAAACTCGTGTAGTAGTGAGCAGTCCGTAAACTCGTGTAGTAGTGAGCAGTCCGTAAATTCGTGTGGTAGTGAACAGTCCGTAAACTCGTGTGGTAGTGAACAGTCCGTAAACTCGTGTGGTAGTGAACAGCCCATAAACTCGTGTGGTAGTGAACAGTCCATAAACTCGTGTGGTAGTGAACAGTCCGTAAACTCGTATGGTAGTGAACAGTCCATAAACTCGTGTGGTAGTGAACAGTCCGTAAACTCGTGTGGTAGTGAACAGCCCATAAACTCGTGTGGTAGTGAACAGTCCATAAACTCGTGTGGTAGTGAACAGTCCGTAAACTCGTGTACTAACAAAAATGGTTCACACTGGTCACTGTTCTTGTGGCGATAAAGTCAGTCTCTCTCTCTCTCTCTCTCTCCTCAAATGTTTCTTCCAATACGATAAATTCTTCTTTAATTGTATGTAAAAAAAAAAAATATATATATATGAAAATAATGTTGGTGTTATTAAAAGTACTGTATATATGATAATTATTTCTTAAGGATAAATTACTGTCGTTCTAATGCAAGATGGATGACCACCGAATGTAAGACTAGTACCACAAGCGGGACAGGTACAGGTGTATATAAATATTAGGTTAAGCAAACTACTCAAACCTAACCTAAACTAACCTAAACTAACCTAAACTAAACTAACCTAACCTAACCTAACCTAACCTAAACTAAACTAACCTAACCTAACCTAACCTAACCTTAACTAACCTAAACTAACCTAACCTAAACTAACATAAACTAACCTAACCTAAACTAACATAAACTAACCTAACCTAAACTATCCTAAACTAACCTAACCTAAACTAACCTGACCTAACCTTAACTAACCTAAACTAACCTAGCCTAACCTAACCTAAACTAACCTAAACTAACCTAACCTAACCTTAACTAACCTTAACTAACCTAACCTAACCTTAACTAACCTAACCTAACTATTCTAAGGCAGTTAAGATTGGGTTTGGTTAGTTCCTGTTATCCGTATAAAGAAGAGAGGAATGGGGGAGAAAGAAGAGGAAGGGGGAGAAAGAAAGTTGGAAAGAAAAAGAGATAAAGGAGAGAGATAGTGAATTTGGAACAAAAGAGAGAGAGAGAGAGAGAGAGAGAGAGAGAGAGAGAGAGAGAGACTAGGTGTAGAACGGCGGTAATTCAAGATCCTAACTTGTGGTGGCAGGAATTAGTGGTAGGTTAGTTAACTCTTGTCATTAGTAAGGTAGTGTTGATGGCCTGCTTATGAGCCTCTGGGAGTGACGACCTTATGGCTTGATGGGGTTTATCACGTTGTTGTCTCCTGCTGTCTGCTCTCCCTTGTGTTTCATTTATTTATGCTTTTTCCTTCTTCAACTTCTTCTTCTTCTTCTTCTTTATTGTGTCTTTTCTCTCCCATTCGTTTATTCTGTCGTCTCTTCTCTTTTGTATTTTATTATGTTTATTCCTTTTGTTATTCTTCTTTCTTATCTCTCTTCCCTGCTTCGTTAATTTTATTTTTATTTTATACTTCTTATTTATTGTATTTTGTCTCCTGCTTTATTTATTTTTGTTTAATTCTGTTCATGACCTACACCTCCAAGCCTCCTTCAAGACACCTCCAAAATGACGCCCTCCTAAACACTCCTCCAACACGCCCTCCCAAACACTCCTCCAACACGCCCTCCTAAACACTCCTCCAACACTCCCTCCCAAACACTCCTCCAACACGCCCTCCTAAACACTCTTCCAACACGCCCTCCTAAACACTCCTCCAGCACGCCCTCCCAAACACTCCTCCAACACGCCCTCCCAAACACTCCTCCAACACTTCCTCCCAAACACTCTTCCAACACGCCCTCCCAAACACTCTCCCTCACGCCCTCCCAAACACTCCTCCAGCACGCCCTTCCAAACACTCCTCCAACACGCCCTCCCAAACACTCCTCCAACACGCCCTCCTAAACACTCCTCCAACACGCCCTCCCAAACACTCCTCCAACACGCCCTCCCAAACACTCTTCCAACACGCCCTCCCAAACACTCCCCCTCACGCCCTCCCAAACACTCCTCCAGCACGCCCTTCCAAACACTCCTCCAACACGCCCTCCCAAACACTCCTCCAACACGCCCTCCTAAACACTCCTCCAACACGCCCTCCCAAACACTCCTCCAACACGCCCTCCCAAACACTCCTCCAACACGCCCTCCCAAACACTCCTCCAACACGCCCTCCCAAACACTCCTCCAACACGCCCTCCCAAACACTCCTCCAACACGCCCTCCTAAACACTCCTCCAACACGCCCTCAAAAAAAGACTCCAAAATTACACTGGAGAAACTTACGGTCCAGCAGTTCTCCAAAATATCTCCAAGACGCCCTCCAATTTTGTAGTAAAGAGAGTATAAAAGCCTTAAACGTATTATCATTGGCTTTGTCCCTTCTTCAGGAGACTTCTCGAGGTCGTCCCGTCTTTTCGAGTCTTTGGAAATGTTTCTTGGGTGAGAAATCTGGCTTTTGTGATGGTCCTTTTTTTTAGGGGGGGGGGGGAAGGTCTGGTTTTTAGTGGATTTTTTTTGTTTTTGTTTTTTTCCTTTTTTTTTCTTTTTGGGGCAAGTTTTTTGGAGTGTCTGGTTTTTACTTGTTTTTTTTTCTGGTTTTGATATTTTTTAGGGGGGTGGAGAAAGTGGGTTCTTTTTAATGCTTAGGTTAGATTAGGTTATGTTATGTTAGGTTAGGTTAGGTTAGGTTAGGTTAGATTAGGTTAGATTAGGTTATGTTAGGTTAGGCTAGGTTAGGTTAGGTTAGGTTAGGTTTGATGGGGTCTATTAGTATTGGAACCCAAACCAATTTACCTGCAACTACAATAAGTCACCCAACCCCTCTCACCTTCGTCTTCCTTCCCTACCCTTGCCCCTTCCCCTCTTCCTCTCCCCTTGCCCCCTCACGTTTCTCCTCTCCCCCTCCCTCCAGCGAAGCCTCAGCTCCAGGTGGACTCCAAGTGAGCGAGGAAATTACTGCCTCCCCCCCACCAGCTGAACGAGTACTCTCTCCCTATGCGTTTGGGGTGTGGGTAGGTGTTTTCTTTGAGCGAGTTGATCACTTTTTTCCATCCCGTGTTAGCGTGCTGCTTCAGTCGACTTCAATCGAAGCTTCTATTCAGGGCCTGGCGAGCTGAAACACCACCATAATGATGGGTAGTGGAAATCTTCCTCCTCCTCCTCGTCGGGGATTCGAAACCAGAACTTCTCCTTTTGTGTGTCAGGTGTTTCATCAACGTTCTGTAGCTGCAAAAAGTCATATCGTAGTAAAAACTGTGCAGAATATATTTTGAGGAGTTTTTCATACACGTGCCTTAGATACAGAGAATGAGAGGGGGTTTGTGGGTAGAGATGGCTGTACGTGGTGAGGGGATGATTTACCCCCACCTCCCCCCACCCACCCCACAGAGAGAGAGAGAGAGAGAGAGAGAGAGAGAGAGAGAGAGTATTGTAGGGTCTCATCTTGGCGCTGCTGAAACGTCTGTTATTTCTTCTTATATAAACTGACCACTCACAACTAACTTTTGGATTGGTTGAATAATTATTTGATGGACGGGAAGATAAGATCATGTATGATTTGTAAATTATTTAATCACCGTTAATAATAATAATAATAATAATAATAATAATAATGATAATAATAAAATTTGATTCACTTTATATTATACAGTTAACACAGTTCTGATCACAATTGCAACACTTGACCAAACATTCGAACACCTGACAGACAGCCAAGTACCCTAACACAAACCTCCATCAAGATCCATTATTAACTACGTATATTACTCCACCGTCCGAGCTACAGTCATTTATAGCGAGAGAGGGAGAGTCGGCTGTAAGATTCAAACCTGCTGTAAGAAAAACCTCTGTATTCCACATTTCGCCTTACCTTCCTGGAATGAGTTTAGCGCTCAAAGGGAAAACTTGTGATGGTCTTTTGTTTCACTCTCCCCCGCGTCTTGGATATTCTCACCGTTTTCTGTTTGTCTTGAAGATTCATTTTCTTTGACTGAGGGTAACTTTAATGTTGACGGCTGATAAGTATATGTCTATGTACTTCTTGTGGAAAGTTATATTTTATTTTATTTATTTGTTTATTTTTTGCGGGGGGGGGGGGAATTATGATGTTTTATTACGTAACTCTTACATGTAATTATATATTAATCCTCGTAAATATAATTAAAATTTATTATTATTATTATTATTATTATTATGGTAGACTTCAGGATGATTTCTATAAGCGTCATCGACACAATATAATTTAAATTTGGACTGCTGCCATCTAGCTGCCGGAGGGTAAAACTGTGGCCGGAGGAATGGAGGTGAGAAGGGTTTTGAGGAGAGTGGAGGAGGGGTAGGTTGAAGGAGGGAGGAGTTTCGAGGACGAGGTGGAGGGGGGCTAGGTTGAAGGAGAGAGGAGTTTCGAGGATGAGGTGAAGGGGGGGGTAGGTTGAAGGAGGAGAGGAGTTTCGAGGATGAGGTGGAGGGGGGGTAGGTTGAAGGAGGAAAGGAGTTTCAAGGATGAGGTGGAGGGGGGGTTAGGTTGAAGGAGAGAGGAGTTTCAAGGATGAGGTGGAGGGGGGGTAGGTTGAAGGAGGAGAGGAGTTTCAAGGAGGAGGTGAAGGGGGGGGGAAGGTTGAAGGAGGAGAGGAGTTTCAAGGATGAGGTGGAGGAGGGGTAGGTTGAAGGAGGAGAGGAGTTTCAAGGATGAGGTGAAGGGGGGTAGGTTGAAGGAGGAGAGGAGTTTCGAGGATGAGGTGGAGGGGGGGGTAGGTTGAAGGAGGAGAGGAGTTTCAAGGATGAGGTGAAGGGGGGGTAGGTTGAAGGAGGAGAGGAGTTTCGAGGACGAGATGGAGGGGGGGTAGGTTGAAGGAGGAGAGGAGTTTCGAGGACGAGGTGGAGAGCCACATACACTTTATTGAGGGGATTAAGGTAAGAGTGACACCCTTGAGAAAACAACGAATTAAATACGTATAAATAAACCGTCTTGAAAGGAGTGGACGAAGAGGAACCACCGCTAAGTGAGAAGAGAAGAAGGGGAGAAGAGAAAATGCTAAGGAGAGAATAAGTAGACAGGGATAAATCTTTAAGGACTGAAGTGAGGACAAAGAGGAATGAAGAAAGGAAGAACGAGAGAAATAAAGAGAATCAGACTGAAGTGTGTATACAGCGGGAGAGAGAGAATATGTTAACAGTAAGAGAGAAATTTTATGCATTGAGACAGACAGAGAGAGAGAGAGAGAGAGAGAGAGAGAGAGAGAGAGAGTTTAGTGGGAATGGGGAGAACGAGGAAAGACTGGGATTGAGGCTAGAAAAGAAATATATTGTTGAAGAATATTGTGAAGCTCTGGTGGACATTTTTTTGTTTACGAAATATTGAACTGGTGGGGGAAATTTTTAGGTTAATGGGAAATTTTGAATGAGAAGGGAAATTTTATACTGGACAGATTGTGTTTCCCGTCTTTTTAAACTTGCCGAGTGATACCGAATGATTGTATGTACTGTGTGAAAAGAAAGTGTTGAGACGAAATTATTATGAGAGATAAAAAGGTTAGGTTAGGTTAGGTTAGGTGAGGTTAGGTTAGGTGTTGGGTCCAGGTCAGAGCATCAGTGAGTCCCCTTCTTAATGCACCTCTTAACTGTGTAATGATATGAGGGTAAAACACCATTAAACGCCATTAAAGATCAATTAACACATCGATAACATCTACATAACAGTTCATTGTCGTTCAGCTTTTGACCCGTGCTTAGTGAAGTGCCACCCTCCTCTAGTGCCACCCTCCTATAGTGCTCCCACCCTCCTCTAGTGTCGCCACCCTCCTATAGTGCTCCCACCCTCCTCTAGTGCCACCCACCCCTAGTGCCACCCTCCTTAAGTGCCACCCTCCTTTAGTGGCACCCTCCTATAGTGCCACCCTCTTCTAGTGCCACCCTCCTTTAGTACCACCCTCCTTTAGTGCCACCCTCCTTTAGTGCCATCTTCCTCTAGTGCTATCCTCCTTTAGTGCCACTTTCAAGTGCCACCCTCCTTTAGTGCCACCCTCCTATAGTGCCATCTTCCTTTAGTGGCACCCCTCCTATAGTGCCACCCTCCTATAGTGCCGCCACCCTCCTATAGTGCTGCCACCCTCCTCTAGTGCCACCCACCCCTAGTGCCACCCTCCTTAAGTGCCACCCTACTTTAGTACCACCCTCCTTAAGTGCCACCCTCCTTTAGTGGTACCCCTCCTATAGTGCCACCCTCCTTAAGTGCCACCCTACTTTAGTACCACCCTCCTTAAGTGCCACCCTCCTTTAGTGGCACCCCTCCTATAGTGCCACCCTCTTCTAGTGCCACCCTCTTCTAGTGCCACCCTCCTTTAGTGCCACCCTCCTTTAGTGCCATCTTCCTCTAGTGCTATCCTCCTTTAGTGCCACATTTTAGTGCCACCCTCCTTTAGTGCCACCTTTTAGTGCCACCCTCCTTTAGTGCCATCTTCCTCTAGTGCCATCCTCCTCTAGTGCCACCTTAAAGTGCCACCCCCCTTTAGTGCCACCCTCTTTTAGTGCCACCCTCCTTAAGTGCCACCCTCTATTAGTGCCATCCTCCTCTAGTGCCACACTAAAGTGCCATCCCCCTTTAGTGCCACCCCCCTCTAGTGCCACCCTCCTTTAGTGCCACCCTACTTTAGTGCCACCCTACTTTAGTGCCACCTTCCTTTAGTGCCACCCTCCTATAGTGCCACACTCCTTTAGTGCCATCTTCCTCTAGTGCTATCCTCCATTAGTGCCACCCTCCTTTTGTGCCAACCCCCTTTAGTGCCATCCTCTTCTAGTGCCACCCTCCTCTAGTGCCACCCCCTTTTAGTGCTACCCTCTTTTAGTGCCATCCTCCTCTAGTGCCACCCTTCTATAGTGCCATCTTGCTCTAGTGCCGCCACCCTCCTCTAGTGCCGCCACCCTCCTCTAGTGCCACCTTCCTCTAGATGTCACCCTCCTCTAGTGCCACCTTCCTCTAGATGTCACCCTCCTCTAGTGCCACCTTCCTCCAGTGCCACCCTCCTCTAGTGTCACCCTCCTCTAGTGTCACCCTCCTCTAGTGCCACCCTCCTCTAGTGCCACCCTCCTCTAGTGCCACCTTCCTCTAGTGCCACTTTCTTCTAGTGTCACCCTCCTCTTGTGCCACCCTCCTCTAGTGCCACCCTCTTCTAGTGTCACCCTCCTCTAGTGTCACCCTCCTCTAGTGCCACCCTCCTCTAGTGCCACCTTCCTCTAGTGCCACTTTCTTCTAGTGTCACCCTCCTCTAGTGCCACCCTCCTCTAGTGCCACCCTCTTCTAGTGCCACCCTCCTCTAGTGCCACCTTCCTCTAGTGCCACCCTCCTCTAGTGCCACCTTCCTCTAGTGCCACCCTCCTCTAGTGCCACCTTCCTGTAGTGCCACCTTCCTCTAGTGCCACTTTCTTCTAGTGTCACCCTCCTCTAGTGCCACCCTCCTCTAGTGCCACCCTCTTCTAGTGCCACCCTCCTCTAGTGCCACCCTCCTCTAGTGCCACCTTCCTCTAGTGCCACCCTCCTCTAGTGTCACCCTCCTCTAGTGCCACCCTCCTCTAGTGCCACCCTCCTCTAGTGCCACCCTCCTCTAGTGCCACCCTCCTCTAGTGCCACCCTCCTCTAGTGCCACCTTCCTCTAGTGCCACTTTCTTCTAGTGTCACCCTCCTCTAGTGTCACCCTCCTCTAGTGCCACCCTTCTCTAGTGCCACCCTCCTCTAGTGTCACCCTCCTCTAGTGCCACCCTCCTCTAGTGCCACCCTCCTCTAGTGCCACCTTCCTCTAGTGCCACCTTCCTCTTGTGCCACTTTCCTCTAGTGTCACCCTCCTCTAGTGCCACCCTCCTCTAGTGTCACCCTCCTCTAGTGTCACCCTCCTCTAGTGCCACCCTCCTCTAGTGCCACCTTCCTCTAGTGCCACCCTCCTCTAGTGCCACCTTCCTCTAGTGCCACCTTCCTCTAGTGCCACTTTCTTCTAGTGTCACTCTCCTCTAGTGTCACTCTCCTCTAGTGCCACCCTTCTCTAGTGCCACCCTCCTCTAGTGCCACCCTCCTCTAGTGCCACCCTCCTCTAGTGCCACCCTCCTCTAGTGCCACCTTCCTCTAGTGCCACTTTCTTCTAGTGTCACCCTCCTCTAGTGTCACCCTCCTCTAGTGCCACCCTCCTCTAGTGCCACCCTCCTCTAGTGCCACCCTCTTCTAGTGTCACCCTCCTCTAGTGCCACCTTCCTCTAGTGCCACCTTCCTCTAGTGCCACTTTCTTCTAGTGTCACTCTCCTCTAGTGTCACTCTCCTCTAGTGTCACCCTCCTCTAGTGTCACCCTCCTCTAGTGCCACTCTCCTCTAGTGTCACCCTCCTCTAGTGCCACCCTCCTCTAGTGCCACCCTCCTCTAGTGCCACCTTCCTCTAGTGCCACCCTCCTCTAGTGTCACCCTCCTCTAGTGTCACTCTCCTCTAGTGTCATTCTCCTCTAGTGTCACCTTCCTCTAGTGTCACCCTCCTCTAGTGCCACCCTCCTCTAGTGTCACCTTCCTCTAGTGCTACCCTCCTCTAGTGCCACCCTCCTCTAGTGCCACCCTCCTCTAATGCCACCCTCCTCTAGTATCACCCTCCTCTAGTGCCACCCTCCTCTAGTGTCACCCTCCTCTAGTGTCACCCTCCTCTAGTGCCACCTTCCTCTAGTGCCACCTTCCTCTAGTGCCACTTTCTTCTAGTGCCAGCTCTCATTGTCTTACTGATAATCTTGTATTTTTTTTTCAATTATCCCCTCCGCCCTCTGTGTGCTGTGTTCTTCCTTCTCTTCCTTTCTCTTCTTGCCTCCCGCTCACCTCCTTCCTTCCCTTTTTTTTCCATTCTTGCCTCTCTCACCTCCTTCCCTCCCTTCCTCTCCCTTCTTGCCCCTCTCTCACCTTCTTCCTTCCCTTTTTTTTCCATTCTTGCCTCCCTCTCTCTCCGTCATTCCCTCTCATCCTCTCCCTACCTCCTCCTCATTGACGCCACACTGTTCACCTCCCCACATATCCTTTACAGATTGGCAAACGATTTAAGGTATTTGTGTAAATAACGCCGCTGATATTGACATTTTCAAGTCCTACGGTTTTCTGTAAACTCCCGTAAAGTGTCCAGAGTCTGGTGTAGACTGCCATTATCGTGAGGACAAAACAGGTTATCCTCGAAACGACGCCAAATCACCAAAACAAATGTAAAGCTTGGTTAGGTTAGGTTAGGTTAGGTGAGGTTAGGTTAGGTTAGGTTAGGTAAATTAGCTTATGTCAGGTTTCGTTAGATTTGGTTTAGTTAGTTTTTTTATGTTTTTTTATTCCACAATTTCCCACTACATCAAAGCCCTTCCCAGTTTGTGTGATGATAGGTGGTGATAGTGGGGTCGGAATCGATTGAAATTTCATGAAAACACTAGAAAAATTGTGTATTAGTAATTTTCGTGGTTGTCCTCTAGCGAATCTTTACCCTATACTACCCTACATATACTGGGCGTGGTACAAATCATATACCCTAATTGATGGTTGTTACGCCAATTAACCTCTCCCTCATTTTGTTTTGGGTGGTCACGTGTCCGGGGGGGGGGGGGGGGGGGGAGTGAGGGTGTGTTTGGATGAGGGAGGGTGGAATAGTAGAAGGAAGGCGGAGACATATTTATTGATTTGTGAAGCTGAAATCTATAGTATACACATATCTATGCAACATATACATTCTCTCTCTCTCTCTCTCTCTCTCTCTCTCTCTCACACGTTATAGAGGTGACTGGGTACTGCCATTGTAACACCACCAGCTGAGTGATAACGTGTCATTATCACATACTCAGTGACAGTGTGTGTGTAGATGAGTGCACATGTGTATATGCCAATGACTGTTTGTGTGCAATAAGTGTGAGTGTATACATGTGTCACGTGTGTAAAGTTTCCATTGTTGTTACATGTGTGTGTTTGTTTTATATGGAATGAATGTGTACATATGAGTGTACACATATATATAGCATGTACTTGTTTTATGTAACATTTATGAGTGTACATAAAGTTAAATACACCTGACTCTAAGTAATATTCAATTCCCATCACTGCCACAAATAACAGATATATTTATTACGTATTTGAATTATTTTACATTTTTCATGTTTAATTTTTAGTGTATAAAGAGGCTTATGATGTATAGAATTGTATTTTTTTTTTAATATTTATGAGAAATATGTAGCACAAAGGTTGTCATTTTCAGACTATTGCTACCTTGTATGATATTGGTAGTAATATTGGAAACAGTGCATCATTTTCGTCCCATTATCTGTTGTGTGTGAATATATTATGATAAATACTTGTGATGTTCTTACTTATATCATTCCACTAATGTATTGTTGCTTGTTGTCCCACAGGTGGAAGGGACGAGGTGGAGCCAGCGCCTCGGCGGGTGTAGGCTCCGCGAGCCACAGTTGGGTCGTGTGGGGGAGCCTAGAGGCGTGTGGGCCGCTGCTGGAGCTCTGTGAGAGTGTTGAGGGGTGAGCCCGCTGCCCGTTGTGGGAGCCTGAGTGTGGTCGTGTCGCTGTGAACACTAGTGTTGAGGAACTGACCCAGCAGGTTGTGTGGTACGGCCGAGGCTGTGTTGTGATGTTCCCGGTTATGAAGTGGACGTGGCAGTGTGCTGTGTGAGGTCACCGTTCTGTGAGGTCACCACCTTGTGCGAGAGGTCATACCACGGAGGACAGGACATCGACTATGGCTGAAGGCGACGACCCTGGTAACCAGGGAGCGGGCTACCCGCGTCCCTACTCCCACATCATCCAGTCCAACCCCTACACCCACGACATGACCCTCACCGCCCATAGACTCTCAGACTCGAGGTTCTTCTTCTCAGAGAGGCGGCTGTCGCAGCTGTTTAATGTTGACGCGTGGACTGAAGAAGTTGAAGTACCTCGGAATGACTTCGTTGATGAGGACGACCCTGGTCACGAACCGCCCCCGGAGCCCGCTCCCCGCGCCTCCTACTGCCCGCCTTCTCCTGGCACCCCCGGGGACCCCGCCCCCCAGGCACCAGACCCCCACTACCCGGGAGGCCGTCAACCTTCCCTCTACTCTACCCTCAGCTCCGGCTGCCACTTAGACCCGAGGTTTTCGGCCGAAGTGGCCCTTGACATGGCCCGTCTGTCCACTCTGAGTGGCGGGTCGGGTCGCTTCAGCTCGGGCCGCTTAGGTGACGAGGAAGACGAGGACGAGGACACTTACGGGGTCGGCAACAACGGGGACGTGACCCCCACGCCAGGTTCCCCGGGGTCGTGTAGGAACTCCCACAAAGTATCCACCAGGTACTCTCAGCTCTCCACTCTCACCGACTCCCTGGCGTCCTCCGGTCACCGCTCCTCCCTGCCCTCCGTCCTGTCGGAGCTGGCCGGGGAGGTGGACGGTGTGGCCGACCTGCTCACCGATGACGACGACGGTCTTGGTCCTGGACCGATGGTGTGGGGCGGCGACGAGGTGGTTAACTGGCAGGAGAGATGCCTCGAGCTGGAGCTGTCCCTGCAAAGGTTCAGGGACCAGGCCGGCAAGATCAGGGAGCTCCTCAGAGAAAAGGTGAGTCACTATTGTGTGTTGATGGGTTAGTCAGTGTTGTCATACACTAATACACTGTTTTTATGATCTTTGTTGAGTGAAGGATGAGTCACTATTAGTCGTGGGTGAATCACTGTTGTCATCCAATAATATACTGCTTTTATTGATCTTTCTTGAATGAAGGATGAGTCGGTAATAGTCATGGGTAAAATTTTCTTACTTACACCGTCGGGAACTCACGAATAAGACGGTTAGGTACCGACTACGTGGTAAATGTAATACAGTAATCGTAAAAAGAATGCCCCGGTTTAAATATAAATTCGCGTAAATGCTGGTCATTCTTTTTCGATGATTTCGTGAATCTATTTAAATTCAGATCGATAATTTGTTTAATTAGATTCTACAATATGATGGAAAGAAAAGTAAATCATAATTAAGTCGTAATTAAACGAGTTTTTAGTTATTTTTTTCGGTAATCTAAGATCAGTTATATAATCACTGAGGTTATCTTCTATGCTCATATTAACTACAAATTACTAAACCCGTTAATAAGAAAAGTTAGTGTCATTATGATACACTGAAAGAATATAACGAAAATTTCAAAATAATTCTAACCGGAAACGAATTTTAACGGATATCGATAATTACAAGTTTTATTTATACTTTAAAACCTTTCGTAATGTATTAAATAGTCCTCTGGAAATTGTGATGGGATGGAGAAGAGGCGATAAAGGGAGGACATAATGAAAAGAGTGAAGAAGTGGAAAGACACGAAAGATAGACACCTGTAAAAAATTAAAAAAATTATATATAAAATACACGAAAAGATGAACACGGTAAAAAAAAAAAAACGAAAATCAGGAATCAGACGAAAGAAAGAAACAATAAAAAATAAAGAATCAGAGAAAGAAACATAAGAAGGTAAAACAACTTGATGATATACAGTTATTTGAGTTCCTTTAAAGGGTGGCTGATGAACCTTGAAGGACCACCACCACCACCAGCTGGAGGAGTGAGTGAGTGTTCAGTGTTTAAAATCACCGAACATCATCGTCGTCTTCATCGTCTTCATCATCCTCACGGTCGACGATGATCCATAAATTAAAAACAAACACGAAGGGATCATTATAAAAGTTAGTGAGGGGATTTTATTATCATAGCGATACTCAAAAAGATTTATCATTGGTTTCCTCCTCCTCCTCCTCCTTCTTCTTCTTCCTCTTCTTCTTCTTCTTCTTCTTCTTCTTCTTCTTCCTCTTCATCTTCCTCTTCCTCTTCTTCTTCTTCCTATTCTTCTTCTTTCTGTATCTGGAGTCCCTAAAGGTTATCCACTGGTTCTCTTTCTCATAGTACACAAAGATCCTCAAAGGTTCCTACGTTAATCTTTCCTCGTAAATATAAACATAATATCTTGAGAATTCTGACGGGGTCACTGAAGAAGACTGGACACAAAGAGAGATTTTCATTCCCATCCCTCCACCCCTTTGCTCCCCACCCTACTCCCCCCACCTCCTTGCCCTCACCCACTCCTCTTCCCCCTTTCCCCTTTCATCCCTTCCTCCTCCCTTTTCCCCTCCCATCCTTTCCTCCTCCTTTCTCCCCTCCCATTCCTTTCTCCTCCCTCTCCCCCTTCCATCCCCTCCTCCTCTTCCTGTTTTCTCTCTCCCTCTTCCCCTCATCTCCCACCCCCCTCATCTCCCTCTCCCCTCATCTCCCTCTCCCTTCTCCCTCCGAAAACTGATGACAAGAACGCATCTAATTGGCCCACTTAGATTGCGACAGGAAAAAAGAAATCTCAGATGGTCGTAAGTTAGAATTTGTCTCTAAATAAGAACGTATCAAATGGACTCACTGAATCTACGACAAAAATTATTGAATCTCAGAGGGTCGTTAATCAAATTTTCTCTCTGATTGGACAGGTAAGAATCTGTCTTGACTCACCTGCGGAGCGTATCTAATTGGCTCACTTAAGCTAAAACACATAGGTAAATGCTCAGCGGATCGTACATTAAATATTTCCCTCTTGACTGGGGACGAATTAAATTGAGAGACTTGAGCAGCGACTGATACATATTCATAAAGGTTCAAAGGTTAATTACAACTAGAGATGTAAGACCTTATCTGTTTTACTTAAGCTACGGTAAAATAATGGATTCTCAAAGGTTCGTACGTGAAGGTACCGTCTAGGAGCCGAGGGGAGGGGGGGGGGGGGGAGTTATTGTTGACATGGTGGGGGCGGGAGTGGCGTGTGTGTGTATGTGAATCCGGGAGGTGCTGTAGGAAGAGTAGTGGGTGAGGAGATGGTTCTCTCTCTCTCTCTCTCTCTCTCTCTCTCTCTCTCTCTCTCTCTCTCTCTCTCTCTCTAACACTATCCTGCCTCCTACCTCACTTCCACTCTCCTTCCCCCTCTCTTTTTCCCCAATACCCTTCACCCACTTTCTCTCCAACAACCCCACCCCCCACCCCCTTGGCCTCTTCCTCCGCCACTTTCTTTCCAACAACCCCACCCCCCCCACCCCCCTGGCCTCTTCCTCCGCCACTTTCTCTCCATTCCACATCTCACCTACTCTATCTTTCCCTCTCTACCAGTTTTCTCTTCTCCACTCGCCTCCTTCATTCACCTCTCACCTTTTCTCCTTCCCTTCACCATTCACTTACTCCCTTTTCCCTCACCTCTCACCCATTCCCTATCCCAGTACTTCTCACCCCATTCACTCCATTACACCTCTCACTCTCTCTTCTTCCCTCCGCCACTCATTCACTCCCACTCTCCATCTTTCACTCTTTCTCCTTTTCCTTCCAACTCTCTGCCTCCTATCCCTCCCCTGGGTCGGTTCCTATCCCCTGACAGCTATTACTTCAGCTGGCAGAGCGCCCCTGTCAACCCCTGATTGACGCCACGAGATTGAACGATTCGGCCCAATTTTTTTTTTTTTTATATCCGTCTTATTCTCGACTGTGTCTCAAGAGGGTTCCCCGAGGCACTTCTCCAAAGACAGATCCCAAGACATTTCCTACGACAGATTCTCCAAGACAGATCCCAAGACAGATCCCAAGGCAGTTCTCCAAGACAGGTTCACAAGACAGTTCCTTAAAAGAATTATCCAAGACAGTTCTCCAAGATACGAATAGATCCTAAGACAATTTCCCCAAGACAGTTCCCCAAGACGTCTCCTCAAAAGAGTTTCCTCAAGACATATTTCAGACCCTGTTTATATGAAACGCGCCTTTGTTTATCTTAGATATTGCGGCTATTGTTAATAATAGCGAGGCCTCGTTTAATAATTTATTTTAACAAAAAATTCTCGCAAATTAATTAATTTATTTATTTTATTTACTGTAATTTATATCCTGGATTTTGTTTCTAATTTACGGAGAATTGTTGCAAGAGATAAGCTGAGTGATGGTGTCGGTAAGTTAGGTTAGGTTAGGTGAGGTGAGGTGAGGTTAAGTTATGTTAAGTTAGTCAAGTTAGGTTAGGTTAAGTCAGGTCAGGGTAGGTTAAGTTAGGTCAGGTTAGGTAGGGTAAGTTAGGTTAAGTTAGGTTAGGTGAGGTTAAGTGAGGTTAGGTTAAGTGAAATAAGATGAGGTTAGGTTAGGTAAGGTAGATTTTGTCGTCATCTATCCACTGTAAACATACCTGGCGTCTAACATCTCCTCAAGTTGTTCTTGTCATAACTGTGAATCTTTCGAAATGTTTACCGAGGAAAGGATTCTTAGTCTCGCTTAACTTGATTCTAATTGTGTTACCTTATGTGTATAAATAATTTTAATTTCTTTACAAAATCATTAGACGCGGGAGTTGTGCCAGACTTGTGGAAACAGGCAAATCTAGTACCCATATTCAAAACGGGAGACAGAGCATCAGCGTCAAATTACCGGCCGATTAGATTGACGTCAGTAGTGGAGAAATTTCTTGAATCAATTATAGCAAATAGCATCCGAATGCATTTAGAGAAAAACAAATTAATCTACAACTCTCAACATGGATTTACAAAGGGAAAATCTTGTCTAACAAATCTGCTGACGTTTTTTAGGAAAATCTTCGAGGTAGTAGATAATGACGAAAATTACGATGTTATTTACTTGGACTTTAGCAAAGCATTTGACAGAGTACCGCATCAGAGGCTTCTGAGAAAAATTAAGGCTCATGGTATCGAGGGGAAAGTTTTAAATTGGATAAAATCATGTCTCACCGATAGAACACAGAGGGTCAGCGTAGATGGTGTTAAATCTGAGTGGGGCTGTGTAACCAGTGGGGTTCCCCAGGGGTCAGTACTGGGCCCACTCTTGTTCATAATCTACATAAACGATCTAGATACTGGGATCAGCAGTGACATAAGCAAGTTTGCGGATGACACCAAAATAGGGCGGCAGATTAATTCAGGGCAGGATGCAAATGCACTACAGGAGGATTTAAATAAACTGCAGGAGTGGTCAGAAAAATAGCAAATGAAATTCAACACCAGCAAGTGCAGCGTACTTAATATTGGAAGAACAAATACTGTTAATGTATACAGCCTTAAGAACATCAACCTAGAGAAGTCGACTTGTGAAAGAGACCTAGGGGTACTTATAAGCCCGGACCTACGGCCTAGAAAACAGTGCTTTAATGTTCGAAATAAGGCAAACAGAGTATTGGGTTTTATATCTAGAAGTGTAAGTAACAAGAGTGCAGAGGTCTTATTGCAACTATATCTTGCACTAGCCAGGCCGCACCTCGATTATGCTGTTC
Organism: Homarus gammarus; assembly: GCA_958450375.1. Classification (NCBI taxonomy): domain Eukaryota; kingdom Metazoa; phylum Arthropoda; class Malacostraca; order Decapoda; family Nephropidae; genus Homarus; species Homarus gammarus. The sequence goes on from CAUDMG010001828.1 coordinate 2,096,644, forward strand.
AGTTCTGGTGCCCTTATTATAGAATGGATATCAATTCACTGGAGTTGGTGCAGCGAAGAATGACGAAAATGATTCCGGGACTTAGAAACCTTCCATATCAAGAAAGATTAAAGAAACTAAACTTGGACTCCCTAGAAAGACGAAGAGTGCGGGGAGATATGATAGAAGTATTTAAGTGGGTGAAAGGAATCAATAGAGGAGATGTAGATAAAGTTCTTATAATATCCGAGCAGGATAGGACTCGGAGCAACGGATTCAAGTTGGATAAGTTTAGGTTTAGGAGGGAGATAGGAAGGAACTGGTTCACAAATAGGGTGGAACAAACTTAACAACTTTATAGTAAGTGCTGGAACGCTGGAAAGTTTTAAAAGGAGGCTAGATAGATTCATGGATGATAGAGAGTGGTAGTAACTCTCGACAGGAGCTGCCTTGCACAGGCCAACCGGCCTATTGCAGACTCCTTATTTTCTTATGTTCTTATGTATGTTGCCATTCTGATTCTTATATTTTTATTTGATTGTTGCGCGTCTTGTTTTAATATTGTTTTTTACAATATAGATTTTAATATTTATCTGATTGTTGTCATTCTGTTTCTCGTGTTTTTTATCTCATTGTTGCGAGTTTTGTTTTAATATTTTTTGACAATACTGATTTTAATATTTTTCAGATTGGTGCGATTCTGTGTTTGATATTTTACCTTGCTTTAACGATTCTTCGTTGACACTATTCTGATTGGTAACGAATTTTATGTTGACTTTATTCTAGTTGACACTAATTTCCTTTTTTTTTCTTTTCCATTTAGCATATAAAGGGAAAGGTATGTGAACACTATTTATTTTCATTATTGTGTTTAGAAATGTGGCACTGATGGTGTTTATAAAGTGTCACTATAGACACGTGGCACTTTCTTTTAGACACTTGGCACTATATTATACACATTGTGGCACTTTCTTGTGTTTGCAGATTGACACTAGAATAGATATTTGTAATTTTCTTTTAGACACCTGGTACTTTCTTCCAGACACTTGGCACTTTTTTCCAGAGACTTGGCACTTTCTACCAAGCACTTTCATATTTGTGTGTGTGTGTCATGGCATTACTGTCTCCTTCTGTTTGTTGATGTTGTAATGGGTAGAATTATTTATTGAAAATGTTTAGGATAGAGAGAGAGAGAGAGAGAGAGAGAGAGAGAGAGAGAGAGAGAGAGACTGTGTGTTATATTCAGTGGAGACAATGACTGACAGACAGACAGACAGACACATAGGTAGAAAGAGAGAGAGAGAGAGAGAGAGAGAGAGAGAGAGAGAGAGAGAGTAATTGCCACTTGTCACACTTAATAAACGAAAGGAAGTGAAGGAAGGAAAAAGTATTAAAAGAGAGTGAGAAAGAAAGAAGGAACGAAAGAGAAGGAAGAAAGACACTAAAACAGGAAGGTAAGTCAGAAAACGAAGGAGAAGGATCAGGGATAAGAGAAACATAGTAAGAACAGATAATGGAAGTGAGGGTGAGAAAATGAGACACTGGGAGGAAAAAAACCGAAAGGGAATTGAAAGAAATTTAATCCTGAAGGAGAGAGAGAGAGAGACGGAGAGAGAGAGAGAGAGAGAGAGAGAGAGAGAGAGAGTATGAATCAGATACACCAACTAAGGAGCCAGTCATCAGTAGGTGTTTGCAAATAAGAAAAAAAAGAACACTGTTATATACATATGTTTCACACTAGCAATACCTTAAGTACACACCTTGTCTCTTCCACCTAACTAGTGAATGTACCAAGGGAATAGAAGTTGGCCTCTGGATGTATATACCCGAATGTCAAGGAGGTGGGAAACAGCCCTGTCCGGACTTTGCATTGGCCACTTGAAGCTGGCACAAGGTCATCAGATGGTCCGAGAGCCCCGGCCAGTATGCAATGACTGCCTGGTCCCCTTGGCTATAAAATACTTGCTGGTCGAGTGTCATAGTCTAGGGTGGCAGCGCTCCAGGGACTACCAGGAGGGCATGGGTGCGGCCTATCCTTGGTGCTATGAGTAGATGTTTCATTACCAGAGGATAGAGATTTTAAGTTTACCGAGGAGGCTGGTTAAGGTTAGGTTAGGTTAAAGGTAGGTTAATTATGTTAGGCCATACTAATTTGCTCGTGTTGAATATCTCATGTTAAATAGCTCATGCCAGATTGCTCATATCACTCACTCTCTCTCTGATAAACGTTCACAGTGCATAGTTCACGTTTAACCCGCCGTAATGGAACGTTTGCTGTAAATACCTCGTGCTAAGTCCCTTGTAGAGAAACGCTTATATTAAATGGCTCATGGGGGTGAAGGGTTGATCAAGGGGTGATGAGGAAAGGGTTGATCAAGGGGTGATGAAACGGTTGATCAAGGGGTGATGAGGAAAGAGTTGATCAAAGGGCGACGAATGAAGGGGTGATCAAGGGGTGATTAATGAAGGGTTGATCAAGGGGTGATAAATAAAGGGTTGATCAAGGCGGTGATGAGGAAAGGGTTGATCAAGTGGTGATGAGGAAAGGGGTGATCAAGGGGTGATGAGTAAAGGGTTGATCAAGGGGTGATGAGTAAAGGGTTGATCAAGGGATGATGAATGAAGGGTTGATCAAGGGGTGATGAAGAAGGATTGATCAAGGGGTGAAGAGAAAAGGGTGTGATGAGTGAAGGTTGTTTAAATGGTGCTATGTAAAGGGTTGATCAAGGGGTGATGAGTCAAAGATTAAAATCCTTTACTCACCTCTTTCATCTCAGAACGTCTAAGATCACCTCACACCATTCCTCTAGTCATCGTCAAGTCACTTCAAGAACATCTCCCTCGTCACCATCTCAGCTTCACCCAGTTGCTAAGGCCATGCAAGGTAGTAGGCAAGAGAATGCTATCCCACCAACCACCTGCCCCCCACATAAGGTTAATAATCCCAGAGGTCGTCAGTAGTAAACCAGCCATAAAGTTGACCTGAGTCTCCTCTTCCGTCCCCAACACCTCTTTCCCATCTTCTTTTCTACTCCCCCCCCTCCACCTCCTTCCCTACTCCCCCCTACTCATCCCCCCTCCACCTCCTTCCCTACTCACCCCCCCCCCCTCCACCTCCTTCCCTACCCACTCCCTGATTCTGACGTCACAAACTGGAAGGTGACGAAGGAATAGCGGCGTTCCAGGGACATTCCAGACCCGCCTGGAATCCCGACTGCTTGGTGATATTGGCCCAAGTGTGAGATGACTGGTGCAAGGTGGGTGATGATGCCTCGCTAGTGGTGCTTCCGTGTCTTTGGTTGAGTCTGTCTCCTTCGGTCGTGTCGCTCTGAGGGCATAATGCTGCTTCCTTCCGTGTGTGTGTGTGTGTTTGTGTGTGTGTGTGTGTGTGTGTGTGTGTGTGTGTGTCGAGGTGTGAATATCCATGCACTCACATTTCCATTACATCCCTTTACTTACAAATGCGAGTACACAGACGCAATTGTGTACACCTTTACAGTATGTCCGTACACTAGCGCTGAAATACACACACACACACACACACACACACACACACACACACAAAAGACACTCAACACGACACTAGCCAGGCTGGGGATCGATCGTAGGACCTTGACACCCAAATGCAGTTCCCTTAATCAGCTGACCCAGGGAGCCATTGCAGGTAACACCGAAGAACAAGAACAGAGAAGTAGATGTTATGAAGAGAAGAACAGGGAAGTACTGTAGATGTTATGGAGGGAAGAACAGGGAAGTAATGTTATGGAGGGAAGAACAGGGAAGTACTGTAGATGTTATGGAGAGAAGAACAGGGAAGTAATGTTATGGAGGGAAGAACAGGGAAGTACTGTAGATGTTATGGAGGGAAGAACAGAGAAGTAATGTTATGGAGGGAAGAACAGGGAAGTACTGTAGATGTTATGGAGGGAAGAACAGGGACGTAGATGTTATGGAGGGAACAAGGTTGTATGAATATGCCAGGACCAATTTCTTTAAGAATATGTCAGGAGTAAGACCTTAAGAATGTCAGGAGTAAGACTTTAATGAATATCTCAGGGGTAAGACATTAAGAATATGTCAGGAGTAAGACCTTAAAGAATATGTCAGAAGTAAGACCTTAAGAGTATATCAGGAGTATTTGACCTCAAGAATATGCCAGGAGTAAGACCTTAAGAATATGTCAGGAGTAAGACCTTAAGAATGTCAGGAGTAAGACCTTAAGAATATGTCAGGAGTAAGACCTTAAGAATATATCAGGAGTATTTGACCTCAAGAATATGTCAGGAGTAAGACCTTTAAGAATAGGTCCGGAACTAGATCACTGCTCCAGCACCAAAATCAGTGATAATAAATTAAAGAGACGATCTATTCTCCCTCAGTTTACAGAAGACATTACCAGCAAAGTTTACAGTAAGTCTTGGTCGCTCGCCTTCCCTCCCTCACTCACTCCCTGACTATGTAATCTCCCTCGGGATCCTCAACACTTCCCTAAGACATTATAAGTCTCCCTTCCTCCCTCCCTCTCTCCTCCCTGGAAACTGAGGCAAACACGTTTAAGTCACTGTGCGGTTCTGACTCCATTTTTTTTGGGGGGGGCGGGGGGGGGGGGGGGGGTGGCGAGAGGGCCATATTGTTATGTTCAATTCACGGTTTTATGTATAGTGACGTTTCCTTTAAAAAAATACGTAGGGTAAAGTCTTAGGTAAACTACGTCGCCATTTTTGAGGGGGGAGGGGAGGGGGTGAGTTTCAGCAACTTATCTGTCGTGGCTTTCAAGTCAAGACGACCTCGTTCAAAAGTTAAGACTGACGCATTAGGTGAAGTTTTTTTGTACAATTGCGATTTTTGTTGTTGTTTGTGTTTTTGTTTTTTCAAGGTGACCTCATTTTCACATCTTACTTTTATGGCGGAAGATATTAACGTAAGGTCCTGTAAGACTTTGGGTGGGTGGGTGGGGGGGGGGGGGGGCGAGATGGAGGAACTATTTACACGGGTCCTGCTAGTTTAAATTTCTTTCTGAAAGGTTTCTCAGTCTTTGTGATTTTACTTGACTGGAGGAGAGAGAGAGAGAGAGAGAGAGAGAGAGAGAGAGAGAGAGAGAGAGAGAGACTAAACAGGGGGTATGTACATACACAAACAGTCATTTAGACCAACAAATGGGCAGACAGTCAAGATGGAATCACCTGACTGTACCTGAACTGCAAATTGAACCCAGAAGTCAACATTGCTGTGCAGATAACAGCTAACCCTTCCCTACGTCCCTCCCTCCCTCCCTCCCTCCCTCCTCCCCCTCCCTCCCTCCCTCCCTTCCCATCCAAGACGTAGGCAGGAACTACATCTCGGGCTCATGAACCGTAAGAGCGAGATAGAGATAGAGAAAGAGAGAGAGACGGACCTGGAGAGAGCCATCGTCAGATTGATCGCTGTCTCCCAGTTGCATCCTGAATCCTTGTTCAATCGTCAAGAAGTCAGAGCACAATCTCATCTTCACTGAGTTGTAATCTCTAACTTGATGACCCGCGGGGACTGTGCCAATGCCCTGGGCTCGCGTCTACTCCGGGCCAAATTCCCGCCAGGGGTCATTTGCTTCGCTCATCACCTGCTTCATTTGCTCGCAAGCGCACGGCAAAATCTGGTTATATGTGTGCAGTGTTGTGTCGTGCCCTGTGTGTGTGTGAGTGTGGAGTTGTTGTCTGCCGGGGAAGAGGAGGAACAAGAGGAGAAGAAGGACCTCATCCTCACCTTCTCGCCTCAATAAGGTTGTAAACAAGATAGAAAAGGAGCGAGTGTGAGTGTGTTAAGAAGTATCCTACGTGTTGTCAGTTTCTCCCAAGAGTCTTTGAATGTATAGTAAAGAAAGACATATCCACACCTTTTACCAGGCCGAAAGAGATGAACCGTACATATCTGGAAGTCCGCTTTAACTACTACTACAACTACTACTACTACTACAAACAAAAACAACAATAACAGCAACAACAAAATGATTCTAATGATTATAGTTGAGGTTATTAAGGATATAAACAGTAAACACAGCACAGTATGAACACCCCGGGAGTTATCGACCAGTTAACTGAGGGTAGTGATGGAGGGATCAGGGTCACAGTGAGCCCTTGAGGCGATACACTAGACACCTTGATGATAATGTGTGTTGTTTAAGTTCTGTAATTAAGATGGAGTGTCGAGAAGAATTATAGGGAAGGTTAGTAGTCATAGTAGTAGTTAACTGTGTCTCACCTGTTACCTGTGGCTCACCTGTTACCTGTGTCTCACCTGTAACCTGTGTCTCACCTGTTAACTGTGGCTCACCTGTTACCTGTGGCTCACCTGTTACCTGTGTCTCACCTGTAACCTGTGTCTCACCTGTAACCTGTGTCTCACCTGTTACCTGTGTCTCACCTGTTACCTGTGTCTCACCTGTTACCTGTGTCTCACCTGTTACCTGTGTCTCACCTGTTACCTGTGTCACACCTGTTACCTGTGTCACACCTGTTACCTGTGTCTCACCTGTTACCTGTGTCTCACCTGTTACCTGTGTCTCACCTGTCACCTGTGTCACACCTGTCACCTGTGTCACACCTGTCACCTGTCTCACGCCTGTCACCTGTCTCTCACCTATCACCTGTGTTACACCTGTCACCTGTGTCACACCTGTCACCTGTCTCACACCTGTCACCTGTGTCTCACCTATCACCTGTGTCACACCTATCACCTGTGGTATACCTGTGACCCGTGTCAACTGCCTTCAAGGTCATCTGTCATCTTTGCATTATCACTTGATGAAGTACTGATCATCACACTCATACACAGAAACACAAACATACAGAACACTCATACACAGCAACACAAACATACAGCACACTCATGCACAGAAACATACCATACATAACATTCATACACAGCAACATAATCATACAGAACACTCATACACAGCAACATAATCATACAGAACACTCATACACAGCAACATAATCATACAGAACACTCATACACAGCAACACAAGCATACAGAACACTCATGCACAGAAACATACCATACATAACACTCATACACAGCAACATAATCATACAGAACACTCATACACAGCAACATAATCATACAGAACACTCATACACAGCAACATAATCATACAGAACACTCATACACAGCAAAATAGCCATACATAACACTCATACACAGCAACACATACATAACACTCATACACAGCAACACATACATAACACTCATACACAGCAACACATACATAACACTCATACACAGCAACACATACATAACACTCATACACAGCAACACATACATAACACCCATACACATCAACACATACAGAACACTCATACACAGCAACACATACATAACACTCATACACAGCAACACGTACATAACACTCATACACAGCAACACATACATAACACTCATACACAGCAACACATACATAACACTCATACACAGCAACACATACATAACACTCAAACACAGCAACACAAACTTACACCACAACAAACTCATATTCAACAATACTCATCCATTCAACATGACCAAAGAAACTCTGTATTTACATCTACAAGTTGTGCAGGATCCCGATTGTCAGAGGCTCCCAAGACAGATACTTTCACCTAACCTGGAGACACCAAACCTAACCTAACGACATCTAACCCAACCCAACCTAACCTTAAACCCAACCTAACCTTACTTTATCTTACCTTATCTGACCTGACCTGACCTGACCATACCTTACCTTACCTAACCTAACCTTACCCTACCTTACCTAACCTTACCCTACCTCACCTTACCTTACATGATCTGATCTGACGATTTCTAACCTAACCTAACGCAACCAAACCTCTCCTTTCTCGACCAGACCAAACCCGGCCCGACCAAACCTGACCTGACCTGACCTGACCTGACGACACCTAACCTAACCTAACCTAGAAAGACCAAGATGCATGGAAAATAACTGGTTGACTTCACCATAAACATGTCGCCAGGGATGCAATTACCACAATCAACCAATATAAACGAATAAACCAACATACAAAAATAACATCAAAATTACACCACCAAGACTTTAATCAAACCAGGTATATTTACTTAACACACCTGACAATAAATATCACAAGAATCATTTAACTCATTCTCAGTGTTAAATTCATCCCTTAATATTTACTAATTTAATGTTTATAGTTAAAGTAAAAATTCAAGTAGATAATTAATATAAGTTATGGGTATTATAATTTGTGTTTCAACTTACGTCAATCCCTTGGGTGGAAAGAACTTACGTCAATCCTTTAGGTGGAAAGTTACGTCAATCCCTTAGGTGGAAAGAACTTACGTCAATCCTTTAGGTGGAAAGTTACGTCTCCCATAACGAGCGAAAATTCATCTCTGCGATCATCTAAGAGTCCTTGCCTTTTATATGCAAATGGTCTATTTTCTCGTGCTGTGTTTGAAAGGCGGATGTTTGTAATTGCTGTTATGGGTAATTACACCTCACGTCTCTCATAACCTGCTGGTGCCCTTGACGTAGAGGGGAATTTACATAACAAAGGTGAACAGAGGGGAAAGTTAGAATGGGGTAATTAGTGTGTGTGTGTGTATGTTCGAGAGGTCATATGGGGAGCCAGCGCCATTGGGTTGATGTGTTTGAGTGTGTGTTGATGTGTTTGAGTGTGTGTTGATGTGTTTGAGTGTGTGTTGATGTGTTTGAGTGTGTGTTGATGTGTTTGAGTGTGTGTTGCTGTGTTTGAGTGTGTGTTGATGTGTTTGAGTGTGTGTTGATGTGTATGAGTGTGTGTTGATGTGTATGAGTGTGTGTTGATGTGTATGAGTGTGTGTTGATGTGTTTGAGTGTGTGTTGATGTGTTTGAATGTGTGTGGATGTGTATGAGTGTGTGTTGATGTGTATGAGTGTGTGTTGATGTGTTTGAGTGTGTGTTGATGTGTATGAGTATGTGTTGATGTGTATAAGTGTGTTGATGTGTGATGTGTATGAGTGTGTGTTGATGTGTATGAGTGTGTGTTTTGTTGTGCATGTGTGAGTTTTGTGTATGGGTTTGTATTAATGCTTTAATAAGTAGGTGCTGATGTGTATGCGTAGGCTTATTAGGACGTGGGCCTGTTAGGACGTGGGCCTGTTAGGACGTGGGCCTATTTGACCAGCCAGCCTCCCAAAGCTACCTGTGCGCACCTGCCTGTAAAGAAATATAACTCTACGGACACAACACATACTGTTTCACTGTGTCGGGTGTTTGGAGAGAAGAGTGGGAAGGTGGTATGGTTATACTTCGTTTATTATCCACTAAATTAATTAAATAAGACTCTTTGACCTTTTTGACCTAGTACACACACACACACACACACACACATATATATACTGATAATAATATGGTTGCCACTTGTGTTCGAGTATGGCCGGCTCAAGGACCATCTAGGCGTCAGTTTGCTTAAGGTGTAGAAGCTGTCGCCAACACAACAGCCACACCCTAACTTAACGAGCTGTATGACCCAGTGCCGAGGAATGATTCAAGAACAACGGACAACTCGCCAACTGCACTGGCTAACCATCTCCCCGGAATACGATCCGCAAATCGATTAACATTCAGGTCCCTAATTATTGCTGAGTACACACACACACACCACACACACACACACACACACACACACAAAATAAAGTGATAGAAAATTATTACTCGCACTGGTGACTGCAATCAGAATTTGGCTTTGAGTCAAACTTTGTTTTAATAATTAAACTTTGACGAAAAATTGGTTTTCCAATGTAATTTAATAATTATTATAACCATAAATTGATTTAAAGAGTCAATAATAATTAATGTAACTGTAAATACATTTTTTAACCATTGATAATTAATTAAATCATAGGTTATTTTACTGATAATTATAATAACCAATTAATTTCCTATTGTTGATGTTCATTATAACTTTAATTAAAAAAAGATCAATGTGACTCAGGATGACAGACAACATACACGAGAAACTGTCATCAATTATGTATTTTATCTCTATCAGTTGTTAGGACGAGCTATATGGTGTAGAGGTGTAAACTGTGTGGTAGCTGTATACTGTAGAGGTGTAAACCGTCAGGTAACTGTATACTGTAGAGGTGTAAACTGTGTGGTAGCTGTATACTGTAGAGGTGTAAACCGTCAGGTAACTGTATACTGTAGAGGTGTAAACTGTGTGGTAGCTGTATACTGTAGAGGTGTAGACTGTGTGGTAGCTGTATGCTGTAGAGGTGTAGACTGTGTGGTAGCTGTATGCTTTAGAGGTGTAGACTGTGTGGTAGCTGTATACTGTAGAGGTGTAAACTGTGTGGTAGTTGTATGCTGTAGAGGTGTAGACTGTGTGGTAGCTGTATACTGTAGAGGTGTAGACTGTGTGGTAGCTGTATGCTGTAGAGGTGTAGACTGTGTGGTAGCTGTATGCTGTACAGGTGTAAACTGTGTGGCAGTTGTATGCTGTGGAGGTGTAAACTGTCTGGTAGCTGTATACTGTAGAGGTGTAAACTGTCTGGTAGCTGTATGCTGTAGAGGTGTAAACTGTGTGGTAGCTGTATGCTGCAGAGGTGTAAACTGTGTGGTAGTTGTACACTGTAGAGGTGTAAACCGTCAGGTAACTGTATACTGTAGAGGTGTAAACTGTGTGGTAGTTGTATGCTGTAGAGGTGTAAACTGTGTGGTAGTTGTATGCTGTAGAGGTGTAAACTGTGTGGTAGTTGTATGCTGTGGAGGTGTAAACTGTCTGGTAGCTGTATACTGTAGAGGTGTAAACTGTCTGGTAGCTGTATACTGTAGAGGTGTAAACTGTCTGGTAGCTGTATGCTGCAGAGGTGTAAACTGTCTGGTAGCTGTATACTGTAGAGGTGTAAACTGTGTGGTAGTTGTACACTGTAGAGGTGTAAACCGTCAGGTAACTGTATACTGTAGAGGTGTAAACTGTGTGGTAGTTGTATGCTGTAGAGGTGTAAACTGTGTGGTAGTTGTATGCTGTAGAGGTGTAAACTGTGTGGTAGTTGTATGCTGTAGAGGTGTAAACTGTGTGGTAGTTGTATGCTGTAGAGATGTAAACCGTCAGGTAGCTGCATACTGTAGAGGTGTAAACTGTGTGGTAGTTGTATGGTGTAGAGGTGTAAACTGTCTCGCAGTTGTATGCTGTAGAGGTGTAAACTGTGTGGTAGTGTATGCTGTAGAGGTGTAAACTGTGTGGTAGTTGTATGCTGTAGAGGTGTAAACCGTCAGGTAACTGTATACTGTAGAGGTATAAACCGTCAGGTAGCTGTATACTGTAGAGGAGTAAACCGTCAGGTAGCTGTATACTGTAGAGGTGTAAACTGTGTGGTAGTTGTATGGTGTAGAGATGTAAACTGTGTGGTAGTTGTATGGTGTAGAGATGTAAACCATCAAGTAGCTGTATACTGTAGAGGTGTAAACTGTGTGGTAGTTGTATACTGTAGAGGTGTAAACTGTGTGGTAGTTGTATGGTGTAGAGGTGTAAACTGTCTCGTAGTTGTATGGTGTAGAGGTGTAAAGTGTGTGGTAGTTGTATGGGGTAGAGGTGTAAACTGTGTGGTAGCTGTATGCTGTAGAGGTGTAAACTGTGTGGTAGCTGTATACTGTAGAGGTGTAAACTGTGTGGTAGTTGTATGGTGTAGAGGTGTAAACTGTGTGGTAGTTGTATGCTGTAGAGGTGTAAACCGTGTGGTAGTTGTATGCTGTAGAGGTGTAAACGTCAGGTAACTGTATACTGTAGAGGTGTAAACTGTGTGGTAGTTGTATGGTGTAGAGGTGTAAACTGTGTGGTAGTTGTATGCTGTAGAGGTGTAAACCATCAGGTAACTGTATACTGTGAGGTTAACTTGTGGTAGTGTATGTTGTAGAGATGTAAACTGTGTGGTAGCTGTATGCTGTAGAGGTGTAAACCGTCAGGTAGCTGTATACTGTAGAGGTGTAAACTGTGTGGTAGCTGTATGGTGTAGAGGTGTAAACTGTGTGGTAGCTGTATACTGTAGAGGTGTAAACTGTGTGGTAGTTGTATGGTGTAGAGGTGTAAACTGTGTGGTAGCTGTATGCTGTAGAGGTGTAAACCGTCAGGTAGCTGTATACTGTAGAGGTGTAAACTGTGTGGTAGCTGTATGCTGTAGAGGTGTAAACTGTCTGGTAATTGTATGCTGTAGAGGTGTAAACTGTGTGGTAGCTGTATACTGTAGAGGTGTAAACTGTGTGGTAGCTGTATGCTGTAGAGGTGTAAACCGTCAGGTAGCTGTATACTGTAGATGTGTAAACTGTGTGGTAGCTGTATGCTGTAGAGGTGTAAACTGTGTGGTAGCTGTATACTGTAGAGGTGTAAACTGTGTGGTAGCTGTATGCTGTAGAGGTGTAAACTGTGTGGTAGCTGTATGCTGTAGAGGTGTAAACTGTGTGGTAGCTGTATGCTGTAGAGGTGTAAACTGTGTGGTAGTTGTATGCTGTAGAGGTGTAAACTGTCTGGTAGTTGTATGCTGTAGAGGTGTAAACTGTGTGGTAGTTGTATGCTGTAGAGGTGTAAACTGTGTGGTAGTTGTATGCTGTAGAGGTGTAAACCGTCAGGTAGCTGTATACTGTAGAGGTGTAAACTGTGTGGTAGTTGTATGGTGTAGAGGTGTAAACTGTGTGGTAGTTGTATGCTGTAGAGGTGTAAACCGTGTGGTAGCTGTATGCTGTAGAGGTGTAAACTGTGTGGTAGCTGTATGCTGTAGAGGTGTAAACTGTGTGGTAGCTGTATGCTGTAGAGGTGTAGACTGTCTGGTAGCTGTATGCTGTAGAGGTGTAAACTGTCTGGTAGTTGTATGCTGTAGAGGTGTAAACTGTCTGGTAGCTGTATTCTGTAGAGGTGTAAACTGTGTGGTAGTTGTATGGTGTAGAGGTGTAAACTGTCTCGTAGTTGTATGCTGTAGAGGTGTAAACCGTCAGGTAGCTGTATACTGTAGATGTGTAAACTGTGTGGTAGCTGTATGCTGTAGAGGTGTAAACTGTCTGGCAATTGTATGCTGTAGAGGTGTAAACTGTGTGGTAGCTGTATACTGTAGAGGTGTAAACTGTGTGGTAGCTGTATGCTGTAGAGGTGTAAACCGTCAGGTAGCTGTATACTGTAGATGTGTAAACTGTGTGGTAGCTGTATGCTGTAGAGGTGTAAACTGTCTGGTAATTGTATGCTGTAGAGGTGTAAACTGTGTGGTAGCTGTATACTGTAGAGGTGTAAACTGTGTGGTAGCTGTATGCTGTAGAGGTGTAAACTGTGTGGCAGCTGTATACTGTAGAGGTGTAATCTGTGTGGTAGTTGTATGGTGTAGAGGTGTAAACTGTCTCGTAGTTGTATGCTGTGGAGGTGCAAACTGTGTGGTAGTTGTATGGTGTAGAGGTGTAAACTGTCTCGTAGTTGTATGCTGTAGAGATGTAAACCGTCAGGTAGCTGCATACTGTAGAGGTGTAAACTGTGTGGTAGTTGTATGGTGTAGAGGTGTAAACTGTCTCGTAGTTGTATGCTGTGGAGGTGTAAACTGTGTGGTAGTTGTATGGTGTAGAGGTGTAAACTGTCTCGTAGTTGTATGCTCTAGAGATGTAAACCGTCAGGTAGCTGCATACTGTAGAGGTGTAAACTGTGTGGTAGTTGTATGGTGTAGAGGTGTAAACTGTCTCGTAGTTGTATGCTGTGGAGGTGTAAACTGTGTGGTAGTTGTATGGTGTAGAGGTGTAAACTGTCTCGTAGTTGTATGCTGTAGAGGTGTAAACTGTGTGGTAGTTGTATGGTGTAGAGGTGTAAACTGTCTCGTAGTTGTATGCTGTGGAGGTGTAAACTGTGTGGTGGTTGTATGGTGTTGAGGTGTAAACTGTGTGGTAGTTGTATGCTGTAGAGGTGTAAACCGTCAGGTAACTGTATAATGTAGAGGTGTAAACCGTCAGGTAACTGTATACTGTAGAGGTATAAACCGTCAGGTAGCTGTATACTGTAGAGGTGTAAACTGTGTGGTAGTTGTATGGTGTAGAGGTGTAAACTGTGTGGTAGTTGTATGGTGTAGAGATGTAAACCATCAGGTAGCTGTATACTGTAGAGGTGTAAACTGTGTGGTAGCTGTATGGTGTAGAGGTGTAAACTGTGTGGTAGTTGTATGCTGTAGAGGTGTAAACTGTGTGGTAGCTGTATGCTGTAGAGGTGTAAACTGTGTGGTAGCTGTATGCTGTAGAGGTGTAGACTGTCTGGTAGCTGTATGCTGTAGAGGTGTAAACTGTGTGGTAGCTGTATGGTGTAGAGATGTAAACTGTCTGGTAGCTGTATGCTGTAGAGGTGTAGACTGTCTGGTAGTTGTATGCTGTAGAGGTGTAAACTGTGTGGTAGCTGTATGGTGTAGAGATGTAAACTGTGTGGTAGCTGTATGCTGTAGAGGTGTAAACTGTGTGGTAGCTGTATGGTGTAGAGGTGTAAACTGTGTGGTAGCTGTATGCTGTAGAGGTGTAAACTGTGTGGTAGCTGTATGCTGTAGAGGTGTAGACTGTGTGGTAGCTGTATACTGTAGAGGTGTAAACTGTGTGGTAGCTGTACACTGTAGATGTGTAAACTGTGTTGTAGCTATATACTGTAGAGGTGTAAACTGTGTGGTAGTTGTACACTGTAGAGGTGTAAACCGTCAGGTAACTGTATACTGTAGAGGTGTAAACCGTCAGGTAACTGTATACAGTAGAGGTGTGAATTGTGTGGTAGCTGTATACTGTAGAGGTGTAAACTGTGTGGTAGTTGTATGCTGTAGCGGTGTAAACTGTCTGGTAGTTGTATGCTGTAGAGGTGTAAATTGTGTGGTAGTTGTATGCTGTAGAGGTGTAAACTGTCTGGTAGTTGTATGCTGTAGAGGTGTAAACTGTCTGGTAGTTGTATGCTGTAGAGGTGTAAACTGTGTGGTAGTTGTATGCTGTAGAGGTGTAAACTGTCTCGTAGTTGTATGCTGTAGAGGTGTAAACTGTCTCGTAGTTGTATGCTGTAGAGGTGTAAACTGTGTGGTAGTTGTATGTTGTAGAGGTGTAAACTGTCTGGTAGTTGTATGCTGTAGAGGTGTAAACTGTCTGGTAGCTGTATGCTGTAGAGGTGTAAATTGTGTGGTAGTTGTATGCTGTAGAGGTGTAAACTGTGTGGTAGTTGTATGCTGTAGAGGTGTAAACTGTCTGGTAGTTGTATGCTGTAGAGGTGTAAACTGTCTGGTAGCTGTATGCTGTAGAGGTGTAAACTGTGTGGTAGTTGTATGCTGTAGAGGTGTAAACTGTCTGGAAGTTGTATGCTGTAGAGGTGTAAATTGTGTGGTAGTTGTATGCTGTAGAGGTGTAAACTGTCTGGTAGTTGTATGCTGTAGAGGTGTAAACTGTCTGGTAGTTGAATGCTGTAGAGGTGTAAACTGTCTGGTAGTTGTATGCTGTAGAGGTGTAAACTGTCTGGTAGCTGTATGCTGTAGAGGTGTAAACTGTCTGGTAGCTGTATGCTGTAGAGGTGTAAACTGTCTGGTAGCTGTATACTGTAGAGGTGTAAACTGTCTGGTAGCTGTATGCTGTAGAGGTGTAAACTGTCTGGTAGTTGTATGCTGTAGAGGTGTAAACTGTCTGGTAGCTGTATGCTGTAGAGGTGTAAACTGTCTGGTAGTTGTATGCTGTAGAGGTGTAAACTGTCTGGTAGCTGTATGCTGTAGAGGTGTAAACTGTGTGGTAGCTGTACACTGTAGAGGTGTAAACTGTGTGGTAGCTATATACTGTAGAGGTGTAAACTGTGTGGTAGTTGTACACTGTAGAGGTGTAAACCGTCAGGTAACTGTATACTGTAGAGGTGTAAACCGTCAGGTAACTGTATACTGTAGAGGTGTGAATTGTGTGGTAGCTGTATACTGTGGAGGTGTAAACCGTCAGGTAACTGTATACTGTCGTGGTGTAAACTGTGTGGTAGCTGTATACTGTAGAGGTGTAAACTGTGTAGTAGCTGTATACTGTAGAGGTGTAAACTGTGTGGTAGCTGTATTCTGTAGAGGTGTAAACTGTGTGGTAGCTGTATACTGTAGAGGTGTAAACTGTGTGGTAGCTGTACACTGTAGAGGTGTAAACTGTCTGTTAGCTGTATGCTGTAGAGGTGTAAACTGTGTGGTAGCTGTACACTGTAGATGTGTAAACTGTGTGGTAGCTATATACTGTAGAGGTGTAAACTGTGTGGTAGTTGTACACTGTAGAGGTGTAAACCGTCAGGTAACTGTATACTGTAGAGGTGTAAACCGTCAGGTAACTGTATACTGTAGAGGTGTGAATTTTGTGGTAGCTGTATACTGTGGAGGTGTAAACCGTCAGGTAACTGTATACTGTAGAGGTGTGAATTGTGTGGTAGCTGTATACTGTGGAGGTGTAAACCGTCAGGTAACTGTATACTGTCGTGGTGTAAACTGTGTGGTAGCTGTATACTGTAGAGGTGTAAACTGTGTGGTAGTTGTATGCTGTAGAGGTGTAAATTATGTGGTAGTTGTATGCTGTAGAGGTGTAAACTGTGTGGTAGTTGTATGCTGTAGAGGTGTAAACTGTCTGGTAGTTGTATGCTGTAGAGGTGTAAACTGTCTGGTAGTTGTATGCTGTAGAGGTGTAAACTGTGTGGTAGTTGTATGCTGTAGAGGTGTAAACTGTCTCGTAGTTGTATGCTGTAGAGGTGTAAACTGTCTCGTAGTTGTATGCTGTAGAGGTGTAAATTGTGTGGTAGTTGTATGCTGTAGAGGTGTAAACTGTCTGGTAGTTGTATGCTGTAGAGGTGTAAACTGTCTGGTAGTTGAATGCTGTAGAGGTGTAAACTGTCTGGTAGTTGTATGCTGTAGAGGTGTAAACTGTCTGGTAGCTGTATGCTGTAGAGGTGTAAACTGTCTGGTAGCTGTATGCTGTAGAGGTGTAAACTGTCTGGTAGCTGTATACTGTAGAGGTGTAAACTGTCTGGTAGCTGTATGCTGTAGAGGTGTAAACTGTCTGGTAGTTGTATGCTGTAGAGGTGTAAACTGTCTGGTAGCTGTATGCTGTAGAGGTGTAAACTGTCTGGTAGTTGTATGCTGTAGAGGTGTAAACTGTCTGGTAGCTGTATGCTGTAGAGGTGTAAACTGTGTGGTAGCTGTACACTGTAGAGGTGTAAACTGTGTGGTAGCTATATACTGTAGAGGTGTAAACTGTGTGGTAGTTGTACACTGTAGAGGTGTAAACCGTCAGGTAACTGTATACTGTAGAGGTGTAAACCGTCAGGTAACTGTATACTGTAGAGGTGTGAATTGTGTGGTAGCTGTATACTGTGGAGGTGTAAACCGTCAGGTAACTGTATACTGTCGTGGTGTAAACTGTGTGGTAGCTGTATACTGTAGAGGTGTAAACTGTGTAGTAGCTGTATACTGTAGAGGTGTAAACTGTGTGGTAGCTGTATTCTGTAGATGTGTAAACTGTGTGGTAGCTGTATACTGTAGAGGTGTAAACTGTGTGGTAGCTGTACACTGTAGAGGTGTAAACTGTCTGTTAGCTGTATGCTGTAGAGGTGTAAACTGTGTGGTAGCTGTACACTGTAGATGTGTAAACTGTGTGGTAGCTATATACTGTAGAGGTGTAAACTGTGTGGTAGTTGTACACTGTAGAGGTGTAAACCGTCAGGTAACTGTATACTGTAGAGGTGTAAACCGTCAGGTAACTGTATACTGTAGAGGTGTGAATTGTGTGGTAGCTGTATACTGTGGAGGTGTAAACCGTCAGGTAACTGTATACTGTAGAGGTGTGAATTGTGTGGTAGCTGTATACTGTGGAGGTGTAAACCGTCAGGTAACTGTATACTGTCGTGGTGTAAACTGTGTGGTAGCTGTATACTGTAGAGGTGTAAACTGTGTGGTAGTTGTATGCTGTAGAGGTGTAAATTGTGTGGTAGTTGTATGCTGTAGAGGTGTAAACTGTGTGGTAGTTGTATGCTGTAGAGGTGTAAACTGTCTGGTAGTTGTATGCTGTAGAGGTGTAAACTGTCTGGTAGTTGTATGCTGTAGAGGTGTAAACTGTGTGGTAGTTGTATGCTGTAGAGGTGTAAACTGTCTCGTAGTTGTATGCTGTAGAGGTGTAAACTGTCTCGTAGTTGTATGCTGTAGAGGTGTAAACTGTGTGGTAGTTGTATGTTGTAGAGGTGTAAACTGTCTGGTAGTTGTATGCTGTAGAGGTGTAAACTGTCTGGTAGCTGTATGCTGTAGAGGTGTAAATTGTGTGGTAGGTGTATGCTGTAGAGGTGTAAAGTGTGTGGTAGTTGTATGCTGTAGAGGTGTAAACTGTCTGGTAGTTGTATGCTGTAGAGGTGTAAACTGTCTGGTAGCTGTATGCTGTAGAGGTGTAAACTGTGTGGTAGTTGTATGCTGTAGAGGTGTAAACTGTCTGGAAGTTGTATGCTGTAGAGGTGTAAATTGTGTGGTAGTTGTATGCTGTAGAGGTGTAAACTGTGTGGTAGTTGTATGCTGTAGAGGTGTAAACTGTCTGGTAGTTGTATGCTGTAGAGGTGTAAACTGTCTGGTAGTTGTATGCTGTAGAGGTGTAAACTGTCTGGTAGTTGTATGCTGTAGAGGTGTAAACTGTCTGGCAGCTGTATGCTGTAGAGGTGTAAACTGTCTGGTAGCTGTATACTGTAGAGGTGTAAACTGTCTGGTAGCTGTATGCTGTAGAGGTGTAAACTGTCTGGTAGTTGTATGCTGTAGAGGTGTAAACTGTCTGGTAGCTGTATGCTGTAGAGGTGTAAACTGTCTGGTAGTTGTATGCTGTAGAGGTGTAAACTGTCTGGTAGCTGTATGCTGTAGAGGTGTAAACTGTGTGGTAGCTGTACACTGTAGAGGTGTAAACTGTGTGGTAGCTATATACTGTAGAGGTGTAAACTGTGTGGTAGTTGTACACTGTAGAGGTGTAAACCGTCAGGTAACTGTATACTGTAGAGGTGTAAACCGTCAGGTAACTGTATACTGTAGAGGTGTGAATTGTGTGGTAGCTGTATACTGTGGAGGTGTAAACCGTCAGGTAACTGTATACTGTGGAGGTGTAAACCGTCAGGCAACTGTATACTGTAGAGGTGTAAACTGTGTGGTAGCTGTATTCTGTAGAGGTGTAAACTGTGTAGTAGCTGTATACTGTAGAGGTGTAAACTGTGTGGTAGCTGTATTCTGTAGAGGTGTAAACTGTGTGGTAGCTGTATACTGTAGAGGTGTAAACTGTGTGGCAGCTGTATACTGTGGAGGTGTAAACCGTCAGGTAACTGTATACTGTCGTGGTGTAAACTGTGTGGTAGCTGTATACTGTAGAGGTGTAAACTGTGTGGTAGCTGTATTCTGTAGAGGTGTAAACTGTGTGGTAGCTGTATACTGTAGAGGTGTAAACTGTGTGGTAGCTGTATACTGTAGAGGTGTAGACCGTCAGGTAACTGTATACTGTAGAGGTGTAAACTGTGTGGTAGTTGTATGCTGTAGAGGTGTAAATTGTGTGGTATTTGTATGCTGTAGAGGTGTAAACTGTGTGGTAGTTGTATGCTGTAGAGGTGTAAACTGTCTCGTAGTTGTATGCTGTAGAGGTGTAAACTGTGTGGTAGTTGTATGCTGTAGAGGTGTAAACTGTCTGGTAGTTGTATGCTGTAGAGGTGTAAACTGTCTCGTAGTTGTATGCTGTAGAGGTGTAAACTGTGTGGTAGTTGTATGCTGTTGAGGTGTAAACTGTGTGGTAGTTGTATGTTGTAGAGGTGTAAACTCTCTGGTAGTTGTATGCTGTAGAGGTGTAAACTGTCTGGTAGCTGTATGCTGTAGAGGTGTAAATTGTGTGGTAGTTGTATGCTGTAGAGGTGTAAACTGTGTGGTAGTTGTATGCTGTAGAGGTGTAAACTGTCTGGTAGTTGTATGCTGTAGAGGTGTAAACTGTCTGGTAGCTGTAAACTGTGTGGTAGTTGTATGCTGTAGAGGTGTAAACTGTCTGGTAGTTGTATGCTGTAGAGGTGTAAATTGTGTGGTAGTTGTATGCTGTAGAGGTGTAAACTGTGTGGTAGTTGTATGTTGTAGAGGTGTAAACTGTCTGGTAGTTGTATGCTGTAGAGGTGTAAACTGTCTGGTAGCTGTATGCTGTAGAGGTGTAAATTGTGTGGTAGTTGTATGCTGTAGAGGTGTAAACTGTGTGGTAGTTGTATGCTGTAGAGGTGTAAACTGTCTGGTAGTTGTATGCTGTAGAGGTGTAAACTGTCTGGTAGCTGTAAACTGTGTGGTAGTTGTATGCTGTAGAGGTGTAAACTGTCTGGTAGTTGTATGCTGTAGAGGTGTAAATTGTGTGGTAGTTGTATGCTGTAGAGGTGTAAACTGTGTGGTAGTTGTTTGCTGTAGAGGTGTAAACTGTGTGGTAGTTGTATGCTGTAGAGGTGTAAACTGTCTGGTAGTTGTATGCTGTAGAGGTGTAAACTGTCTGGTAGCTGTATGCTGTAGAGGTGTAAACTGTCTGGTAGTTGTATGCTGTAGAGGTGTAAACTGTCTGGTAGCTGTATGCTGTAGAGGTGTAAACTGTCTGGTAGCTGTATTCTGTAGAGGTGTAAACTGTCTGGTAGCCCCAAGCGATTTAGTAGATTCTGTAGATGCTGTTCAGTACCTCCTTTAGTCTCTATGCTCTTTGGTTGTGATTACAGGAGAAACTGTATAGAAATAGGAGTCTCCAAGGGATCGGTTATACAGGGTTACAGGATGACGTTTCTGCTAATCCACACTGTTGATCCGTCACTTAAGTAATCCAAGCTCGGTAGTGACGTGTGCTGAGACTACGCCCTAGTTTGGTGTCGTGATCTGGGTAGGTGATTACGTCTGGCTGTCAGTAGCAGATGGAAAGTGATACAACATCTGTTTGAGCAATAGGAACTGAACACGTTGCATAATAATAGTTATGTTTTCCTACGTTTGTTATCAGGTTGTAGCTATTGACTCTCGGTTCGTTTTTCCTTCTTCACTGTTTATCGGTTTTTGTGCTTCCTCCCTCGTCGTTATTCTTAGCTTTCGTGTGTCCATCTTTATCACGTCTTTTTTGTTGTTTTTGGTTATTTTCTCCCATTATTTACTGACATTTTCATTCTTTCTATTCACTTTCTTTTCCTTTGCCTGTCTCCTCTCCCCTCCTCACCGCATCACTCTTGACTCACTCTCTATCTCTCCCCTCCACATCACTCTTGACTCTTGTGTGTGTGTGTGTGTATTTAAAGGAACGTCAATCTTGTCCTCACGAAGCAGATAATCAGAAGCGGAAGTTTGTATGAAGTTTATAATTGAGGGTAAATCACTTGTAAAATTAGACGTAGCCATTTAGTTAATATTGAAGCTCCCATATGTTAAAGATAGGTTGGGATGGTGAGGGGGGGGGGGGGAGGGAGTGGGGGTTTGGTAGGGGGGTAGGTGGTGGAAGAGAGAATGGTGTTGGGGGATGGTGGGGGTGAGGGAATAGGGAAGATGGCTGTGGGGGGAGTATGGAAAGGTGGTGATTTTGGTGGGGGGGAGGTGGAATAGAGGATGGTGGTTGTGGTTGTTGGTGAATGGGGTGGAAATGAGGGGGTAGTGATGTTGGGGATGGTGGGGGAGAGGGTAAAGAGGAATGGAGTGGGATGGTAGAGGAGGGGGGATAAAGGAGTGGAGGAAAGTGATTGTTCCCTCCCTTAACCGTTGATGCTGGATTACTTAAAGGAACTGGAACATGTAAAAGTACATTTGTTTTTTAGTAGCGAAAACCCAACTGTTTTTTCTTACTTTATTAGGAAAATATATGATATACAGTTCCAAGTGTATATCACCGTAACTTAATCACTGTAGTTATGAGTGTTAATGAGGACGGAGGCTGTCTTAAATAACTCTGCTAAGTAAGTCCTGTGGATGTGAGAGTTTGAGTGAGAATGTCCTCAAGGGAGAATGGAAATATATCCGACATCCTCCCTCGAGAAAGACGGGTCACCTCAACGATGACTCTAAATAATGTCTTCCTCTAGTGAGTGATATCAAACTACTGCCCACAATAGGTGGCCAGAGAGCCGGTTACTTAATCCTTAGCTCAGCACCAAGTGACGTGACTTCCCATGGACACACCTTACCACGTGCTCTGAACATGATCCTCATACCTAGTGGAAAGTTACAGGGGATGATACAGTTATATAAAGTTAATGTACTACCCCACATTTATATAAAAACTAAAGGGCTAATACATGGTAGTTGGGGTAAGGGAGGGGGGGAGGGGAGTGGATGATAGTGGTAGTCGGGGTGGTTGGTAATAGTAGTGATGGTTGGAGGGTAGTTGATGAGGCATGGTGGTATTAATGGTGGTTGGTGATGGATGGTGGTAGTAGTGGTGGTGGTTTGGATGTGGGAGACGGAGGATGGTGGTAGTAGTAGTTGTAGTAGTGGTGGTGGTTAAGATGTGGGGGTAGGGTGGAGGATGGTGGTAGTAGTAGTGGTGGTGGTTAAGATGTGGGGGTAGGGTGGAGGATGGTGGTAGTAGTAGTGATGATAAGAAGGAGAGACAGGTGAGCAAAGTAATCAACTCCGCATTTTTTCATTTCAGGTAAAAAAAAAAAATCTGAAATTACGACCAAACGCAATTAACACTTAATAAAAATGAAATAAAAAACAAAATAAAATCGAGTGGTGAATAAACATAAAAAAAATATTCCCTAAAAAAAAAAATAATATATTGTAAAGTTTCGTCGTTGAAGATATACGTCGTTATAAGATTTGATTTATATATTTTTTATTCAGTTCTTGTTATTCTGTTTTCCTTAGCTGCCTTTATTACCAGCACAAACAAGTTAATGAATCAAACGCCACTAACTCATATTTTATTTTTTCATTCCTCTTCTTGATTCATATTTTTTATTCATGTAATTAAATGCAATTATTCATTTTCATTCACAGCAGTTCGAGATTGGGGATTGTAAAAAAAAGGCCCCCTACCCCCCACACCGCACACCCACTCTTCCCCCCTCCTCCCCCCTCCCCCCCAAGTACCCCCTTACCCACACCTCCTTCCCACTCCCACCCCATCCACCTTCCCACACCGCACTCCAACCACCTACTCCCGCCCCCACTCTCCCACCCCCTACACCCCCACCCCCTACACCCCCACCCCCTACACCCACACCCCCTACACCCCCACCCCCTACACCCCCACCCCCTACACCCACACCCCCTACACCCCCACCCCCTACACCCACATCCCCTACACCCCCATCACCCACACCCCCATCACCCACACCCCCTACACCCCATCACCCCCCCCCCCCAAAGGAGAGTAACGAAGTATTCCATCATCATGTTAAAAAAAAAAAAAAAATAGCCAAACCCGCCACAGCATAAATCTATTTTGAATTTGTGATGGTAGTGAGTGGCGGTGGAAGTTGAAATTGAGTTTAACGCTGTGAGCTTGTGAGTCTGAGGGGGTCTCTCTCTCTCTCTCTCTCTCTCTCTCTCTCTCTCTCTCTCTCTCTCTCTCTCTCTCTCTTTCTTATTTGTTTTCTTTTTGTGTGAATTGGGTTGGGGAAGGGATGGCCCGTGTGAGCTAAAGGGAAGTTTGTTATTGTTACTGCTGTTTTTGTTGTTGTTGCTGTGTTTTTGTTGTTGTTGTTGGCGGCCTTGTACCGGAGGCATGCCCGTATTGGAGAAACGAGGGTGAGAAGGGTGGGTAGGGGGGGGGGGGTTGAAGGGGTAGGGAAGTGAGGGGTGAGGGGGTGGGGAAGGGATAAGGGGGAGAGGGACGAGGAGAAAGGGTAGGGAGGGGGATTCCGTGTCTGAGGGCCACTGGAAATACGGCGCTGTGAGATACTGCTGTGTTTCCGTGTGTTCGAGTGCTGATACGGTAACTGATGATACGGTTTATAGGTGTATATGTATCATTAAATTTAAAAAATACGGGAAATTGTGAATCTCAGGAGTTAGTGTATGTCTCTACGGCCAAGAAGAATGCGTGAATAAGACGTCTGCATCACACACACACACACACACACACACACACGTGTCTGTCTACGCCTAGTCGCCATGGTAACACAAACACATAAATTAATATATAATTTATATTCGCCGTCTTGGTAGCCTGAGATAAATTAATATGCAACCTTTTTGGCCAGAGTTTGTATGCAAATTGTTGTAGGTCCGTCGCGGTTCCAGATGTAGCCGCCTCCCGACCCTAAGTTAGCAGCGAATATATTAGTATCAGGGGGAGATTTCCATGTTGGACACACGGGTAAAAAATGAACTATTTCTGGGAGTGATGTTACGTGAATTGGTTTGTTTCTCTTATAAATAACTTTTTTACTGATAAGTTCGTGAGTGTGTTTGTAATGTTTTGATTCGATGCTTATTTTGTTTTGAAATGTGTGGAAAGGATGTGTGATTTTAAATGTTCAGTATTATTTGTATTTACAGCAGAATAATTAGTGTGTGTAATAATAATAATAATAATAATAATAATAATAATTAATAATAAATTAACGGTTTATTGAGAGAGCATGGCAGCCGGAATGTTGAATATATACAGTTACATAATTGGGGAATGGGTCACATGATTGACAAATAATATATAGGTAACATAAGAGATACAAAATAATATGATATATAATAACAAGGTGGGCAGAAGGTCATACTACAGGGCATTTCAACATAGTAACAGTGCAAAAAGGTAAGATTGTCTGGGAGTGAATACACTGGTTGATTACGAGTTGGTAATTTTTATAATGGTTGGGACTGGGCTGTTCTTTCACCGATCAGTGCGTGCACGTTTGGGCTGCATGCGGTTGTGGTGTCGAACAGCAATTCTCGGGCGAGGGATCTCGGGTGGTAGTAGGAGCCGGTGTCGAGGATGGTGCAGAAGCTTCTCACCAAATTTGCAGATAAGGTCGTGGTGATGATCAGAGAGAGCCGAGTGTGTGTGTGTGTGTGTGTGTGTGTGTGTGCCTACCCAGCAGTAATTGGAAACCTGGATGTTAATCGATTTGCGGATCGTGTTCTGGGGTAATGGCGAGTTGTCCGGTCTTCTCGGACTTTTCTTTGACACTGGGCCAAGTAACGCGTTAACTTAGTGTGGTTGTTGTGTTGGCGACAGCTTCTACACTATAAACAAATTCACGCCTAGGTGTCCCTTGGGCCGGCCATGCTTGTTGTACGAGGGGCAACCAGTTTTAGTGTGTGTGTGTGTGAGAGAGAGAGAGAGAGAGAGAGAGAGAGAGAGAGAGAGAGAGCCTGTCTGTTTTTGTCTTTGTCGTGAGCGTGTGTGTGTGTGCGCGTGCGTGTGTGCGTGCGTGTGCAAGTGTTTATATGGTGGTGTATGAGCGTATATGTATGTGTTTACGCCCAACAGGACCTACGTCGATACCAATCTCATTCCCGAGGATCCGGTCATGAAAATAAATGTAATATCTGTATTTTGAAACTCATGGATGTTATTTTTCTCCTTTTAAATTCATCCTCCCGGGGAAAAAAACATTCCTGATAATATTTACCCAAATAACCAACGCCGTGTTTTTTTTGTTTTTTTTAATGATGCAGACTAGCTTGGTTATTAGACGACTCGGCTAGCCTGTCACTCCTGTCAGTCAGTCTACATATGTCTGTCCTTTAGGCTCTTATTGATGGTGTTCTTCAGGCTTCTAATGCTAGTGGTTTCCTTCAGTGGGGAGGGAGGGAGGGGGGGTTATAGTGGTGGGTTGACCTTGAGGGTTGGGTGTTCTAAAATAGGGAGGGAAGGTTTCTACCCCTTCTTTCAACCTCCTCCCTCCCTCTACAACCTGCCACCTGTCCTCCCGTCACCTGTCTCACGCAACCTGTCCTACCGTCACTTGTCTCTCCACCACCCTCCTTCGGCTCCTCCTTGCCACACCTGACTGCCTCCCCTCCCTACGCCTCCTCTCCCCTCCCCCCTACCATCACACCTTCCCTTCATACTCCTCCACCTGACCACCCCCTTCCCCTACCACTAACCCTCCCAACCCCCCACCCCTCACTGCCCCCCACCCCTACCTACCCCTCACTACCCCTCCCTACCCCTCACTACCCCTCCCTGTCCCCCATCTCTCCCTACCCCCCCCCCCACCCCTCCCTACCCCCTCCTCCACCTGCCCATCGTGAAATTGATTATTGTATTACCCTAATTAAGGTGATTTATGGCTGGGGCACCTGTGTAAATATCGTTCACTTAGAGAGGCCAGCGATCACTGACTCTTCCAGCTGTTTGGGTCCAGAATACTCATAAAAGATTCCCAAGTCTAATTTTTTGTTCCAGATCACGTGAAGAATAAACACCCCGGATTATTTCTTTTATTGATTAAACTCTCATACGCTGCCTTGGTGGGGGGGGGGGGTAGGTTAGGTTAGGTTTGAAAAAAGTTAGGTTAAGTTAGATTAGCGGTAGGTTAAGTTAGGTTAGCATCAGGGTGTTTAATCAACAGGTGAAATAAACTGAAGTGCAATCTTCAGATGAGTCGTTATTCTGTTCGTAGTTCCTGAGAATTTGGATCCAGTATGTATGTATGTATGTATGTATGTATGTATGTATGTATGTATGTAGGTAGGTAGGTAGGTAGGTAGGGATGGATGGATGGATGGATGGATGTTTTTATATGAAGAAACATAAAGAAACACACACTTCACATTCTCTTTCTCACCAAAACAACACAGAATTAAAACCATCTATCTTTAATCTTAACTTAAAACAATAAGAAACTAAAATCTCTCTTATCTTTATTTTACAACTAAGATGACCATTATCTTTTACACCCTAACTCACAATCCTCTTTTATTTATTTTCTTTTCTTTTGTTTTTAGGTGTGTGTGTGTGTGTGGGTGGGGGAGACGAAGAGCTTTGAGAGATATGCTTTATAACTTTTTTAATGGGATGCATAAACTATTCATTGAGAAGTTTATATGAGTCTCACTGCTAAGTCTCTCTGAATCTCACAGTTAAGTCTCTCAAGTTTTATTTTCTTGTGGTTCTTCCATTAAGAGAACAGACACGCGAGTTTTGTGTCTGTTGGTGAGAGAGAGAGAGAGAGAGAGAGAGAGAGAGAGAGAGAGAGAGAGAGAGAGAGAGAGAGAGAGAGTTTACATTGAAAATATTTTGTTGATATATGGAAAGAAATGTATGATATAAGAAAACAGACAGACAGAAGGAGAGAGTGAAAAGAGAAAGATAAATATATATTGAGAGAAAAACAGAAAACGAAAAATAAAGAAAGAAAGAAAGAGAGAGAGAGAGAGAGGGGGGTGTGGGTGTTTACATACTAGTGGGTGCAGGTGGGAGGACGGTGGTCACTCCTCCCCTCCGGTGTGTAGGATGGTCGAGCCAGCTGGGGTTACGAGAATATTTGACTGGAGATATTGTGGTGTGGCTCTCTCTCTCTCTCTCTCTCTCTCTCTCTCTCTCTCTCTCATAGAAATTTGAATTAGCTCATTGTAATTGGTATATAAGCTTTTTTTTTTCTTTCTGTGCTCACCCGGACACAGGTCACTGACCCACATCGGGGCCTGAGGGGCGAAAATGTAATAAAAATAATAATAATAATAATAATAATAATAATAATAATAATAATAATAATAATAATAATAATAATAATGGAAAAAAGATCAAGAGTGAAAACAATATATGTATGTTGTGTTGTAAGAGAAACAATTGAGACCCTGCAACTGTGTGTAAATGAGGCAGGAGGTCAGATCAGCAACCTGGGACTTGGTCACATTTTTCGTGTATAGGTGTACTACAGGGTGTATAGGTGCACTACAGGGTGTATAGGTGTACTACAGGGTGTATAGGTGTACTACAGGGTGTATAGGTGTACTACAGGGTGTATAGGTGTACTACAAGGTGTATAGGTGTACTACAGGGTGTATAGGTGTACTACAAGGTGTATAGGTGTACTACAGGGTGTATAGGTGTACTACAGGGTGTATAGGTGTACTACAGGGTGTATAGGTGTACTACAAGGTGTATAGGTGTACTACAAGGTGTATAGGTGTACTACAGGGTGTATAGGTGTACTACAGGGTGTATAGGTGTACTACAGGGTGTATAGGTGTACTACAGGGTGTATAGGTGTACTACAGGTGTATAGGTGTACTACAGGGTGTATAGGTGTACTACAAGGTGTATAGGTGTACTACAGGGTGTATAGGTGTACTACAGGGTGTATAGGTGTACTACAAGGTGTATAGGTGTACTACAGGGTGTATAGGTGTACTACAAGGTGTATAGGTGTACTACAAGGTGTATAGGTGTACTACAAGGTGTATAGGTGTACTACAAGGTGTATAGGTGTACTACAGGGTGTATAGGTGTACTACAAGGTGTATAGGTGTACTACAAGGTGTATAGGTGTACTACAGGTGTATAGGTGTACTACAGGGTGTATAGGTGTACTACAGGGTGTATAGGTGTACTACAAGGTGTATAGGTGTACTACAGGTGTATAGGTGTACTACAGGGTGTATAGGTGTACTACAAGGTGTATAGGTGTACTACAGGGTGTATAGGTGTACTACAAGGTGTATAGGTGTACTACAGGGTGTATAGGTGTACTACAGGGTGTATAGGTGTACTACAGGGTGTATAGGTGTACTACAGGGTGTATAGGTGTACTCCAGGGTGTATAGGTGTACTACAAGGTGTATAGGTGTACTACAGGGTGTATAGGTGTACTACATGTGTATAGGTGTACTACAAGGTGTATAGGTGTACTACAAGGTGTATAGGTGTACTACAAGGTGTATAGGTGTACTACAGGGTGTATAGGTGTACTACAGGGTGTATAGGTGTACTACAGGGTGTATAGTTGTACTACAGGGTGTATAGGTGTAATACAGGGTGTATAGGTGTACTACAGGGTGTATAGGTGTACTACAGGGTGTATAGGTGTACTACAGGGTGTATAGGTGTAATACAGGGTGTATAGGTGTACTACAATGTGTATAGGTGTAATACAGGGTGTATAGGTGTACTACAAGGTGTATAGGTGTACTACAAGGTGTATAGGTGTACTACAACGTGTATAGGTGTACTGTGCTGAGTGATGTTCATAAAATTCAATCTATTTACTCGAATTGAGTCATTAATCTAAACGGAAGTTATTGAAATATATTGGCGGACATATTTAGATATAAAAATCCTCTCATAACTGTCAACAAAACGCGTGTAAACAATATATATTTTTGTTAATTTTAATTGTCAGTTGTAAATTAACGGTAACATAATATGATTGAATGATACCATGACTCTTTGACCTTTGTTTCTCTAAATAAAAGACAAAACACATTATACAGCGATATTTCCTACAGTATAATTTATTAATATATAACTTATGACAAACTTTCCTCACCGTGATTAAATAAAGTTTAAAAATATTTACTAAACTTCTGAACACCAGGCGACCAGCTCCTACCCTCCCCTGTAGGAAAGGTAAAATAACTTAGTTTATGGTTCCCGGGACAGCTCCGTTTTCTTTGGCCAGATGTCGGGTGGAAATTATAACGAAGATAATTTATTTGGTATCTGTCTTCGTTATTATTATTATTATTATTATTGTGTGAAAACCTCGAGGGAAGTTAAAATAAGACCATCTATAGCTGCAATTACCACAGCTATTGGATAACTTAGCTCTTTAAATACTGCAAATAAACACCGAAGCTAATGGGGGGGTAGAATATAGCTTTACGCACCTCATTAATACTGAGTAGGGAAAAATAGCTTTGAAATACCATAAATAAAACCACAGCTAAGAAAATAATATAGCCTTGAAATATCACACAAAAATTCCAAAGCTAAGAGAAATATAGACAAATCCTCCGAATAAAAAACAAAGCTAAAGGGAAAAATTTAGCTGCCAAACCCACACAAAACCAAAGCTAAAGTAAAAATATAAAATAATTGTAAAAAAAAAAAAAGTTCAAGAAAAACCGAAACAGAAAAACAAAATATGAAATACCTTGAACAATGTGGGACACGAACCTGTGGGCGCAGTTTTATTGAGGCGCAAGTCGTTAGAGCGCCAATTAGCCATGAAAGACCCGTGTGAGCTGGTTAGTGGAAAGGGGGAAGGGGCGGGAGGGGAAGGGGAAAGGATGAGGAGGAGGAGGGAGAGAGAGGGGGGGGGGGTGTTGCCAGAAATGAAGGCAATGAAGGAGGGGGTGGAAGTGGGGGTCAGTGGGGAATGGAATGGGAAGGAGGTGATGAAGGGGTAGATGAGGGTAGGGGAAGGGATAGGGTGGAAGGGATGTCAAGGAGTATGGAATGGGTGTGGGTTGTGATGGGAAGGGTTTTAGGTTGGGGGTTACACTTGCTCTTTTCCTTCTTCCTACTCTTCCTCTCCCTTCCTTCATCCCGTCATCTCCCTCCCACTATTCCTTTTTCCTTTCCTCCTTGTCTACTCTCCTTTCACTCCTTCCCCACTCCTTCCAACCTCTCCTTCCCTCCCTCATTTAGCAGTGAAGTTCATTTCCAGGCGTAGAATCAAGTTTAAATTGACCTTAACTAAACAAAGAGAAGATGGTGTAGTTTGTTGCAGTTATAACTTGTCCGTGTGTGTGGTGGTCCTTATGTGTGTGTGTGTCCGTGTCTTGTGTAATTATTTCGTTTTGTTCGTATATGGTTTTAGTGTATGTTCACTCCTGTGGTTCATGTGTCGCTACCTTCCTAAACTTTTTCTCTCTCTCCTCCTTTTCCTACTCTTCCTCCTCCTCCTCTTTCCTCTCCTCCATCCATCCTCTCTTTATATTCCTCCTTCCTCTTTCTCCACCACCTCCAGTTCCCCCCCCCCTCCTCCTATATCCCTTGCAACACTCTCTCTCTCTCTCTCTCTCTCTCACAAAAGCTAGCTAACTCAACATAAACATTAGGGTTCGCTTGTGCCCATTAAAACAGTGACCCAGGATAGGGGTATAATTGGACTTGGGCACGTAAGATCAGAGGCCAATTACAAGTTGGGACCATCTGTACTGGGGTCTCTATAGGGCCCATTACGACGATGTCCCTATTAGAATTATAACCAGTCAGGACTCGGCACTATTAGAACTGGTGCCTATTAAAATTATGGCTGAAGTCCTAATGAGCCCTATTTCTAACAGACCCATATTAGGACAAGGGCCCAATAGGATTTTGGCCCATTAAAACTGAGGCCTATTAGAACTATAGCCTATTAAAGGGGTGTACTATAATTGGGGCCTAATAGAACTTGTATCATAAGGACTGGGGCTTACTAAGACTGGGGTTCTGTTAGGACTAAGGGGCCCCATTCGACCAGACACTGTTGTTAAGGCCGTAGTTAGACATCGTAAAGCCGGAATATATTCACCCAGGCCATTTATCATAGTTTAATAGGACAGAAAATAACACGAATAAAACGGAGGGCCGGGATTGGTCGGTTACGTCGGCCAATCCCAGGGCTGAGTAAA
Source organism: Homarus gammarus (assembly GCA_958450375.1). NCBI lineage: Eukaryota > Metazoa > Arthropoda > Malacostraca > Decapoda > Nephropidae > Homarus > Homarus gammarus. Next base: position 2,128,098 of record CAUDMG010001828.1, read on the forward strand.
TAGATCATAACAATAAGTAAATAGGGAGGTGAGATATTGGGAGTGGTCCATCCCTCCCCCCCTCTTCTCCCTCTCCCTTCTCTCCCTGCCTCTTCTCCCTCTCCCTTCTCTCCCTGCCTCTTCCCCCTCTCCCTTCTCTCCCTGCCCCTTCTCCCTCTCCCTTCTCTCCCTGCCTCTTCTCCCTCTCCTTTCTCTCCCTGCCCCTTCTCCCTCTCCCTTCTCTCCCTGCCTCTTCCCCCTCTTCCTTCTCTCCCTGCCTCTTCCCCCTCTCCCTTCTCTCCCTGCCTCTTCCCCCTCTCCCTTCTCTCCCTGCCCCTTCTCCCTCTCCCTTCTCTCCCTGCCCCTTCTCCCTCTCCCTTATCTCCCTGCCTCTTCCCCCTCTCCCTTCTCTCCCTGCCCCTTCTCCCTCTCCCTTCTCTCCCTGCCCCTTCTCCCTCTCCCTTCTCTCCCTGCCCCTTCTCCCTCTCCCTTCTCTCCCTGCCCCTTCCCCCTCTCCCTTCTCTCCCTGCCCCTTCTCCCTCTCCCTTCTCTCCCTGCCTCTTCCCCCTCTCCCTTCTCTCCCTGCCCCTTCTCCCTCTCCCTTCTCTCCCTGCCTCTTCTCCCTCTCCCTTCTCTCCCTGCCTCTTCTCCCTCTCCCTTCTCCCCCTGCCCCTTCCCCTCCCTATCTTCTCTCCCTGCCCCTTCTCCCTCTCCCTTCTCTCCCTGCCCCTTCTTCCTCTCCCTTCTCTCCCTGCCTCTTCTCCCCTCCTCCCTCTCCTCCCCCTGCCCCTTCTCCCTCTCCCTTCTCCCCCTGCCCCTTCCCTTCCCCATCCTTCTCTCCCTGCCTCTTCCCCTCTCTCCCTGCCTCTTCTCCCTCTCCCTTCTCTCCCTGTCCCTTCTCCCTCTCCCTTCTCTCCCTGCCTCTTCTCCTTCTCCCTTCTCCCCCTGCCCCTTCTCCCTCTCCCTTCTCTCCCTGCCCCTTCCCCTCCCCATCCTTCTCTCCCTGCCCCTTCCCCTCCCCATCCTTCTCCCTCCTCTCCCTGCCCTTACCCCCTGTTTGTTCTCTCCCTCTCACCCACCTGGTTTATTACTGTTTGTGTTGAAGCGCCATTGAGAGAGAGAGAGAGAGAGAGAGAGAGAGAGAGAGAGACAGTGTGCTCTCTCTCTCTCTCTCTCTTTCTTTCTTTCTTTCTTTCTTTCTCTCTCTCAGTGCGTCACCATAACTACCCTATGGTATGATGATGACATTACTCTTCTTGTGTGTGTGTCTGTGTGTGTGTGTGTGTGTCTGTGTGTGTGTCTGTGTGTCTGTGTGTACGGATAGGTGATGTTCCTTGTTCCAGAGGTCGTTTCGTTCCCACGATCTTTTGGCAGCATTATCGACTCCCTGGCTAACGTCTAATTGGTCACAGGCTCACTGCCCTTTCTCCAAAGTCCTGATTGGTTGTTACTACCTTCTCGACATCGTAATTGGTCACTGCTCTTTCTTTGTAACCCTGATTAGATGCCGCTCTCTTGTCTTTGACCTTCAGTTAGTTACGGATATATCTCCTTCGCCTTGATTGGTCACTGCTATCACTTCTTTGCTCTGATTGGTCGCTGCCATCTATCCTTCGCTTTGATTGGTCACTCTTCGTTTAGACATGTTCCTCGAGGTAACATCCCGTAAAGTCTCTAACATTAACTAAAACAAAAACAAGAAATACGGATACAAAATTAATATCTTATATATAGCAATAAGTTACTACAGGTACAAGCCCAAGCCCACATGACCTCACAGAACACCTGACAAGAATAATCTGAAGACGACCTAATGGGGTGGTGAGGGGGGGGGGGGGTACAGCGAGACTCACAGTACCTTAATATAACGAGAGAAATATTTGTAAGACTAAAACAAATATCAGTTATATTTTGTCCGAGTGAA